>QFEU01004555.1:0-27659 GCA_003316345.1 Tricholoma terreum | reverse complement strand
TTATGCATCTTGCTGTAGAACTTGAACTGTTGCCACAGGGGACAATTCCTTCGGCAGCAGCAACGGGATCGGCATCAGGAGCGGCATCAGCCACACCTATTGGAATGTTGAGTGGTATCCCAATGCCATTCGATAGGGCTTCACACTATCCAAAACAATACATGATAGTTTTATGCAATCGATGATGTATCTTGCTGTAGAACTTGAACTGTTGCCACGGGGGACAATTCCTTCAGCAACAGCAACAGCAAATGCATCGGCAGCAGCATCAGCCACACCTATTCCCACTGGTGTTCCAATGCCGTTCCATCAGTCTCCACACCACTCACACAATAAATGACAGTTTTATGTAAATCTTGAATCTTTTGTGTGGGGGAACATTCCTACTACCAAATGCTGACCGATGCCATTGCCACTCCTGCTCCTGCTCCTGCTCCCACTCCCACTCCCACTCCCACTCCCACTCCCACTCCCACTCCCACTCCCGTTGCTGCTGCCAATGCCAATGCCAATGCCTGTGTTTGATGTCAATTCATGGGTTATCATGTCTTCTACCTGATCAATCTACATCATCTACAATCCAGCAAGCTATCTAATAGTGCACTCATTGATTACTACAGTGGGTACACATATACAGTGCATTCGACAGTGTCCACTGAACCTGCATCACTCGCTACAATGTATGTGTTCAATAGACTGTATCATTCGGTACAGTGTAGCTTACCTATGTGTAAGTAGTACATTGTACATAGTAATATCATTGTTTTTGTGGTCTTGTGAAGCCCTGATGTCAGTGCAACTTCCCCATCCCTGTCCCTGTCCCTGTTCCTGATTGCCGTCCCCGTCCCCGTTCCTGTTCCTGTTCCTGTTCCCAATTGCCATCCCCGTCCCCGTTCCTGTCCCCCCGCTCCCGTTCCTGTCCCCCCGCTCCCGTTCCTGTCCCCCCGCTCCCGTCCCCGTCCCTGTTCCCATCACCCTCCCCTGCAGTTGCATTTCAAGCATTACTGATGTCTGTACTATGTTCTTAATGCATGTCTATCTGTACGGTACACCAAGATAGTCATTGGTTAATTAATAGAGTATGTACAAATATATAGCTAGTTTAGTTCGACAGCATACATTGAAACAGATATACAATGTGTGGCAATAGTATGCATAGGTTAATATTGCCCATTCCCATGTCTGTGCCCAATGGCGATGCCCTGTTCCCATGGCCGCTCCCGTGGCTGTTCCCATGGCCGCTCCCGTGGCCGTTCCCATGGCCGCTCCCGTGGCCGCTCCCATGGCCACTCCCATGGCCGCTCCCATGTCCGTTCCTGTGGCCGCATCCGTGTCCGTGGCCATGTCTGTGCCGTTGCATTTCAAACATTGCTAATGCACATCTATTGTAAGGTATCATAATTGGTGTAGAATGTAGTCATTGGTTAATATAGTATGTATGGACATCTAGTGACTTTATATAGTGAGTTCGACAGCGTCCATCGAACCCGTATCATTCGATACAATGTATGTGTTCGATAGGTCGTGTCATTCAATACAATGTAGCTTACCTATGTGCAAACTGCACAACGGCGAACAATGGGAAGCAGGGAGGTCATGGCGCATCAGATTGATGCTGTCCAGTATTTCTAGAGCATGTAGACCAGGTGAATCGACTGTGCCCCAAAAACAGGTACAGATTCTTCTGTACAGCTGACCCAAAGACTTGGGAGACCCTAGAAGATGGAGAAGTACACAGGAACTTTCAAGATGCATCATGGGGGAGAGACAACAACTGGCAAGGCAGATGGACACAAGGGAATACACCACACCAACAATGAGGAGGACAAGGACAACTGGCAGGAGGTCGAAGGGGAGACAGAGGAAACTGGGGAGTAGGGGACAATGGTTGGGCAGGAATGCGGACAGAGGGACCAAGGGGAGACACAGCAGACAGAAGTGGGTACAGGGAAAGGGGAAAAGGAGGACTCAGGACAAGGGGAATCCGGGGAGGGGCAGTAAACCAGCACTACAGGCAGGAAACACAGGGAGCTGGTGGACCAATGCAGTCTACGCTGGACTTGTGGGCAACCGGAGGATTCAGGACATGGGCAGACCAGATGGATGTGAACAAAACAGCAAACACACATGCACAGCAGGGCGAGATGAGGGACACTAGCAGCCAACGAGACAACTCCATAGCCCATGCCTGATACACCAGAAATACATGAACCACAGAGGCTCAGAATATGGCAGCAAAACCTAAATCGATCCCTGGAGGGTCAACTCCACCTACTACAATCACTGAGAGCCAAGGATTATGACCTTGCAATGCTACAGGAACTGCACATAGACTTTCTTGGAAGGAAAAGATCCAACATACACTGGACAGTGGTATACCCCAAGTGACATCTAGCAGACCCAAGTGCCACTCACTTGTAATGCTGTTAAGCGGGGGGTGTTGAACTAAGACCTCACGCAGTACAAGTGCGACTGACTTCTATAGCGCGTGGATGAGGTACATGTAAAACTCTAGCTACAAATAAACATTGCCGGTTATATACCGGCAGCTTCCATAATCAACAAGTACATACTGCCCATATCGGGCAGCACCCCTACACCACTCCATCATTTTAGTGAATCGAAACTTAACTTCCAATAATTGGACTGAAATACCCTTTCCATCGACAGATGTAACTGGAATCCGACTCTGAGGAGACTTCGGCACAATTCATATCATCAATATATACAACGACTGCAAACATAACAGAAGCTTAGAAGTGGTGAAGGAGTACATGAGGGAGAGAGTATGGGAGCAGGCAGAGAGAGAGAGAGTACGATACATATGGCTAGATGACTTCAACCGACACCACCCATTGTGGGACGAAGAATGCAACACACACCTTTTCATGACAGCTGCGCTGGAAGCAACCCAGCCTCTGCTCAATATGATCACCAGGTATGACATGAAAATGGTGCTACCAAAAGACATACCAACATTGGAAGCTAGTTCAACCAAAAACTACACTTGAGTGGACAACATCTTTTGTTCTGCAACATTGCTCAATGTGTTCACTATGTGCAACACAGATCCACAGCAATGCCCACAGAAAACGGACCACATGCCAATACTCAGTCACCTATAAGTCATGCCAGATCAAACAGATTTCGAAGCAAAATTCAACTACAAGCTAACGGTATGGGAGGAATTCTGAGAGACTTTGGAAGCAGGGCTAGCAGGGCTACCGGAACCAGAGGAATGGAAGCTCACCTCGGCTAGAGCCAAGCTACACTCAGAGAAAGCCAAACAGAAAGTAAGACCAGAGTATATAGGGAAGCAGTAGCAGAGAGACTACAGGAATCAATGGAACGAGAGAGGAAGTGGGAAAAAAGGGGAGACCAAATCGAGGTCCATTAGTACGTATATATGAGAGAAAGCCTCCGTGTCAATAGCCATCAACATGATGAGTAAGCGTCAGGCTTACACCCCTCCCCCCTCAGAAAAATTCGACCCCGTCCGTTCAACCAAGAGGAGAGAAATATAGCGATGTAAGTAAAGGTACAAACTGCTCACGGGGTGCGTCAAAAACCCCGTAGGGAAAAGCTACCAGCGGCAGGGACAACAAGAAGGTGAACCGAACAACGCCCTCAACTGTTTCCCACCAGCCAGTCGTCCAAGGCTGCGTTGTCCGCGAGATCTGAGCCTGAGAGCCATTCGTCCTCTTCTGACCCATAACCTACCCAACGTACCAGGTATTGCATTCCGTGCCCACGCTTTCTTGAGTCCACGATCTTCTCGACAAAATGTTCCTGTTCTCCATCCGCCGTCACAATCGGTCCCGGCCGCGTAAGCTCCCGGGAAGGGAACAGAACATTGTCGTTATCTTTGTGGAGGAATACTTCGGAAGTGTGGAACTTGGGATAGATCTTTGACGACGACGGCAAGTCAAGAGTCACCGTTGAAGTAGCTGGATCTATGTCGGCTATGCTGAATGGTCCGTCAAACCGGGGCATAAATTTTGCCACACGTTTCTGTCCCTTTGAAGTGTACTGTCGTCGTCTGTTTTTTGTAGACAGCATTACTCTGTCCCCTATGTCCAGCGCAGGTTCACTGCCCCGTGTAGCATTAGCATAAGCGGCTTGCGTTACCTTCGCTTTCAGCAAATTGTCTTGCGCTTCGGCCACATCCAGTTGCAGTTGTTCAATGATGCAGCGTGCACGCTCCTCCTCAGGTGGTACGGTTCCCACTGGCAGTACAAGTGGCGGAATCAGACGAGGACTACGACCCATGCGAAGCTGAAACGGTGAGAACCCGGTCGATTTATTCACCGTGTTCATGAGGTCGAAACAAACCCATGGCAGCGCTCGAGCCCAACCCTTTTGTGTCCTCGCAACATGGTAGTGCAGGGCCTGGTTGACCGTCTTATTTGTCCGTTCAGATGCGCCGTCTGTCTGAGGATGGTAAGCTGTCGACATTTTAAGCCTCACCCCTGTCAGTGTGTGCAGCGCCTTCCAGAATTTTGACATGAACAGCTTGTCCCTATCGGAGACAATGTCCAACGGCAGTCCATTCTCGCAATACCATTCATTGAAGAATATTTGAGCAAGGTCCACCGCTGTGATGTCTGTACGTGTCGCCACGATCCGAATGTCGGCACCCAATCGGTCAGTCATCGTCAGTATGCAGCCGAAACCATTGTCCTCCAGAAGCGGACCGATGAAGTCCAGTGCGACAGAGTCCCCCCGGTGGTCTGGCACAGGCAGCGGATGAAGCGGACCTGTGGGACGTGTCGTTTTGCTCTTGTTTCGCTGGCAGTCAACACAGCTTGGCACATACGCCATCTCCAGATCACGCCGCATGTTCGGCCAGTAGTAAGAGTTGCGCAGAGAGCCATATGATTTTTCAAACCCAAAATGTCCTAGTGAGTCATGCGCCAGTCGGAACAGAGACTCACGTATCGAACCAGTAGCAGGAATTACCAGACGGTCCCCTATGAACAGTAGACCGTCGCGTTTTTGAACAACCGGCATCCCAGGTGCTGCAGCCAAAACTTTCTTACACCAGTTGTCGGTTAGGTACCCGTTCATAATTTCCTTATGTAGACGAGGATCATTTCCAATCGATAATACTGCAGTAACCGCCTGAGTGGTAGCGATATCAGTTTCAGCCAGTGCATGTGCGCAGAGCAGGGGTGAGTCCCGTCTCGCCGGTAAAACGGCACTAACAGAGATGTCGTCATCTGCGCAGAAGTCATAAGGCCCATGCGCTGACTCAACAGCTGACAAGCTGTCCGCGGCAATTCTGGTCGGTAATCTGGATAGTGCGTCTGTGACAGTGTTGTCCTCGCCTTTGATATACACGATCTTTGCGTCAAACTGGGACATGAATTCCATCCACCGCGCCTGTCTTCGGGACAGGTCTGGCTGGGTGTCAAAATTCTCCAGAGTTTTATGATCAGTGAAAATCGTGAACGCACTACCAACAAGATCAGAACGCCACTTGCGTAATGCACGGATGATTGCCAGCATTTCCTTTTCGTGTACGGGATAGTTCAGTTCAGCACCCTTGAATGTCATGGAATCAAAGGCGACCGGTCTGGCCGTTTCCCAAGTCTTACCAAAAGACAGGACAGCGCCCGAGCAGAAATCACTTGCATCAGTAGTCACAAATATCTGATTCTCTGTGTCGTTGTGGTCAATCGTTGTCAGACAGTCGCAGCTCACTACAATTGCCTTCACGGCTTCAAAGGCAAACTGATGTTCAGTTGACCATTCAGGAAACTCGCGGTTTGACTCTTTCGTCGTCAGCGGTGTGAGCACTGCTGTGTGTGTCGCCAAGTTTGGTAGAAAAGCAGCCAGATACCGAACGAGGCCCATAAAACGCCTCACATCTGTGGCTGAGCGAGGCCGTGGCCATGACAGGATACGGTCTACCTTTTTGGAGTCAGCCTCAATCCCTTTCTGTGAAATGGTGTGACCCAGAAAGTTGATCGTTGTACAGTACAGTTTTGTCTTTTTCGGATTGCAATATAATCGGGCAGCCCTCAGGGCCGTCAGGACCAGCCTCACATTACGGTGATGTTCTTCGATAGTGTTTGACCAGATAACCACATCATCCAGATACACATGGCAAATCCTGCCAATGTATTCTCTTAGGGCCACTGACACCCTCCGTTGATGTATTGCAGGGGCATTTCGCAGCCCCATCGGCATTACCAGCCACTCATACAGCCCAAATGGTGTCGACACAGCTGTCAGCAGGACATCATCTGGGTGCATTCTTGTCTGGAAGAAACTATCCGTCATATCTATAGTTGACCAGATCGAGCCCTTTGCACAGTCTGCCAAAATGTCATTGACACGTGGAAGTGGATGGGAGTCGGTCACCGTATTCGCATTCAGCTGTCTATAGTCGTTTACCCACCGTGGCAATACAGTGGTGTCTGCTTTCGGGATGATGAACGCAGGTGAAGCCCATGGCGATGACGACGGTTGTATCCGTCCCGCATCCAGGTGCTTTTGTATCAAGGTTCCCCACGCCTCACGGAATTTCCGTGGGCATTGGTATGTGCGCGTTTTTATCATTTGCTCTGCTTTCTTCAGCTTGATCCATACTTGCACATCGGTCGGAAGTTGGCTCACATGTGGAATCGGCTCAAAAATGTCATGAAACTCTGCTTTCAGTTCATCCTCATGTTGCATGAGAGCAGCTACATGTGTCAATGTCTCGACACGTGCATTGATCACGCCCACCACATCAATCGGCTTAACAAACTCAAAGGTGATCATTTTTAGCCGTTTGGCAAGCACATATCTCAGTTCTGCAAGGAGCAGTTTGCGGTCAGCACGGATCTGCTTCAGCTGGTCTTTAAGACGAGGTTTCTTCCGTTTCGGTAGGACAATAGGCACAGGGTTCAACAGATCATAATCATTCTTTTTATCTATACAGGTACATGCGGCATGGTCGGTAACAATATTGTTATGCGTAAGGAACGGTAGTCCGAGAATAATAGAAGTACATAATTCATGCGACACGAGAGCTCGTACAGTCTTGGCAGTCCATAGTCCATCTAGCGAAAACACAGACAATTTGACCCACTCGGTAAGGGTCGTCTTCGTACGTTCTTTAGAGTTCGGCAGGGCAACATCAACAGTTTCGGGAACAGGCAGCAGGCGGCGACGGAGGCCCAAGCGCTTCACAAGGTCTGCATGAATGAGAACTACATGAGCACCAGAGTCAAGCAACATAGACAGTGTCAAAGGGGCAGCAATGGCAGGCCCGGTAACAGCACCTTGCCACCAGAGGTGACGACCACGGAAAGGGGCACACACCTCATCGTCATCCTCATCATTACTGTCAGAGCCGTTTCCTAGTGCCGATGAGGCAGAGGGGAAGGTAGCGGCAGCATCCTCTGCCCAAGACCCGATAGCAGCCACAGGTCGAGGTCCCGACTTGGCCTTCAGGGCTGCAGCTGGCACAACCGTCATTGAAGGAACGTTTACAGCGGCAGAGGTGATCGGGGCCAGGGGAGGAGCAGTGAGGTGATCGATCAGTCCGCCATAAGTCGAGGCATCAGGGAAACCATAAGGGCAGGAGGTGGAGAAATGATGTACGTTCAGACGACGACACTTACGACAACCATTATTAGCGTCCAACAATTCACGCTCCTTCGTGGTGAGTGCGGACAAGCGGCGGACAGTGGCGTTTATAGCGTTGACAGTGTCAGTGGAAGGAGCATTGGTGCGACCCGACGGAGCATTGGCAGTGGATTGAAGTCGTCGACGCTTGGAGGAGTCCTCACGCCTATTAAAGACCTGTTCGGCCTCCTCACGTGCACGCTTCAGGTCTGCACGTTGATTCTCATCGATGCGCTTTACTTCTAGTGTCCACGGCCGAAGCTTCAGGGTAGGGTCGACATTCCCAGCAGTGCAGCGGCGGGTCAACTCGGCATCCAAACCCGACTCAAGTTTGTCACGCAGCGCGTCATCTGAAAAAAAGGAGGGAGTGTTTGCGATGATCGCATTCAGAGATTGGATGCTGGAGAACCAGTCCCAGAATGCCTCATTGGGTTTCATAGCAGCGGAGAGGATGCGGCGACGGATCACAGGCACCCAGTCAGGATCCAAGTAGTTACTGCGCAACTCAGTCATGAAGGCGGGGAAGGTCAATGTCAGGATCCTAGTACGATCACCGCCAATCCATGTGCGAATGCGAGTGTCACGGAATGCACCCAAGATTTTTTGGACCTGATCCTCCTCCTTCACATCCTTTTCACTGAAAAAATTCATGCAACACAGCTCGAAATCCCACATCACTTGGGCATCGATGTCGCCGGCAGTGAGCACAGGGGACTTCGACTGGTGGAGATGTTCAACAGTGGCCAATTGATTTGGCACGAAAGACATTGGTAAACGCAAGTGAACAGGTGTGAAATCAAAATCCGAAGAAGAGTCAGAGTTGGACGAAGGTGAGGAGGCTGGCAGGGGTGGAGTATGTGCAGGAATGCAGGAGTTCAGAGCGACGGGAGTGACTGTATGCACGTCAGGCGGTGTGCCTGTATGCGTCTTGGGTGGGGTCGGTGTATGCGTGTCAGATAAATCCGGATTAGGCGGCATCACAGGGGAGCCTGGAACAGCTGAAAGAGACGGAGAGGATGTTGTCCCAAGCGATGGATCAGCGGTCAGACGTGCAGCTGGGGTGCTGGGTGTAGACGATACACCGCGCACCAGGCGTGACGAGGCACGCATAGGAACAGACGATGCTTTACGAGACAGCTTAAGCAAGAAACTTCTCGCGTGTAGACGGAATGACGGTCTTTACGCGAAAAAAAAATCTGCAACAGCTAGCGTAACGACGGTTGGCAGGGTGTTTTCTTTGGTCGGTACTTTCAAAAAAATGGAAGCTCACCTCGGCTAGAGCCAAGCTACACTCAGAGAAAGCCAAACAGAAAGTAAGACCAGAGTATATAGGGAAGCAGTAGCAGAGAGACTACAGGAATCAATGGAACGAGAGAGGAAGTGGGAAAAAAGGGGAGACCAAATCGAGGTCCATTAGTACGTATATATGAGAGAAAGCCTCCGTGTCAATAGCCATCAACATGATGAGTAAGCGTCAGGCTTACAAGGAACTCACCACAATAGCACAGTTCAACACCATGCTCGAACAGCTAGACCTAGTAGTCAAAGCAGCCATCACAAAACAAGTACCAATGACAAAACCCAGCCCATACTCAAAACATTGGTGATCAAAGGAACTGGCCACATAAAAGAAGGTGAAGGAGAGGTTGGCGAGAAGGTCATACAAAAGGCGAGTGGCAGATGGGGACCCTATACATGAAGCTTTTTGGCAGGCAAGAAACAAATACTCGGAGGCAATCTGGACCACCAAGGCAGAACATTGGACGGAGTGGCTGGAGTCACTGGATGGGGAGGAGGTGTGGGCAGCAAACCGACTGGTAATGGAACTAGCATCAGATGGAGGGAGGTGCCGGGTGCCAACACTACAGGTGAAAGACCCGATCACAAAGGCGGTCACACAAGAGGCCAGCACCAATGAAAACAAGGGGGAAATCTTCTACCAGGTGTTTTTCCCAACTACAGCACCACCAGCCCCAGCACCCACCGAGCCATATCCTCCAGCAAAGTGGAAATACGAACCAGTCACAGATGAGCAGATCCGTCAAGCAATAAGGAAGATGAAACCATGGAAAGCCACGAGATTGGGCACAGTCCTGAACTCAATATTTATTCATGCACAAGAACCATTAATCCCACACCTAGGTCCCATTTTCCAAGCCACCAATACCCTCGAAGTCTACCCAAGTGACTGGAAAATCACAGAAACACCAGTGCTGAAGAAACCAGGCAGAGCAGATTACACATCACCGAATGCATGGAGACCCATAGTGCTATCAAATGGCTATGCAAGATTGCTGAATGGGTGCAAAACAGAAGACCTGGTGCTGATGTGCGAAAAAACAGGCATCCTCCCCCCCAACCATTTTGGAGGCAGGCCAGGAAGGGCGATCACAGACTTGATACATCTTATGGTGAAGACAGTGAAGGACACGTGGAGGAAGGGGGAAGTGGCATTGCTGCTGTGCTTAGACATGAAAGGGGCCTTCCAAAGCACGGCAGTAGACATGCTGAAACACGAGATGCATCAACATGGGATACCAGAAGGACATGTAGAGTGGTTAGGGAGATGGTTGAAAGGCAGGTGGACAATGCTGGTATTTGACGACTATCAGTCAGCACTCTTTGCCATTGAAGATGGATTGGACCAGGGTGATGCACAGTCACTGATCGCATGGATCATATACAATCTGCTAATCTTGAAAATCTTCCAGAAGGTGGCAAAGGAGACAGGGCTTCTGTATATGGACAACATGGCAGCTCTGGTGATGGGGGCAAACTTTCACATAACCCACAACAAGTTGAAGGACATCATGAACCAAGAAGGAGGAATACTGGAGTGGGCAGTGGCACACAACTGCTCATTCGGAATTGAGAAGTTCCAGCTAGTAGATCTGTCACAATGAAAGATACAGGACCCTTTTTGACCACACAAACGAATACCGATGCCACGGGCAGCTCTCACACTCAGCGGACAACGAATCAAATCAACCACGACAGTCAAATTCTTAGGGCTACATATCGACAGAGAGCTGAGGTGGAAGGAGCAGATGGCAGTGGTACTGGGGAAAGGGCAGGACTGGTTGGGGCAATGTGGAAGCATTGCGAGGCCGTCAGGAGGAATATCAGAACGACACATGCGCTGGTTGTACCTGTCAGTAGTGAGACCATGAATGCTATATGGAGTGGACATGTTCTTGGGACCAGCATTACAGAGCACATCCTTCAAAGTCAACAAAGATGGATGGACAGCACTCAACAAACTAGCTTTGATTCAGAGGATGGCAGCAATACTCATTGTTGGCGGGATGTGCACCTCACCAACAGATACCCTAGACATTCATGCCAACCTCTTGCCATTCCATCTTCTAGTTGACAAAGTTCAGTTTCAAGCAGCACTACATTTGGCAACACTTCCCATTATGCACCCATTACACAACCCAGTAAGACAAGCAGCCAGTCGATTTGTCAAAAAACATCACACACCACTACACAAAATGATACATACATTCACACTGAAACTGGACCTAATGGAGAAAATTTCCCCAGTGCAACAGGGACCGAAATAGAAGCCCAAGGTAACATTACACATCGCGGACAGTAAGGAACAAGCAAAGGAAGAGGATGAGAGGGATAAGTCAAGGATGAAGGTGTACACTGATGGCTCAGGATATGAGGGACAGATGGGAGCAGCAGTGGTGCTGTATCGAGATGGGATGGTGAAAAGCAGGAGAAGAATGAGATTAGGATCCATACGGCACCACACCATATATGAAGGGGAAGGGGTAGGGATGATACTAGGCCTGGAGCTGATCAGAGAAGAGCGACATGCAAACGGAACGATACCAATGGGCATCGACAACACATCAGCTATCACTGCGATGCATGCAATCAAACTGGGGCCAGGACACTATCTATGGAGCTTATTTCACCAATGGCTGCAGATGGTGACAGACAAACACCAGGACATGGATCTACTGATAAGATGGACACCCAGCCATATTGATATTGAAGGGAACGAAGAGGCTGACAAGGAAGCTAAAGCGGCAACCAAACACAGATCCAGCCCAAAACAAAAGCTCCCAGCACAGTTACAGAAAATGCTACCACACAGCAAATCAGCGGTCCAACAGACATTCTATGCAAAACTGAAGTGAGAGCCAGTGAAGGTGTGGCAGAAGTCACCACGGTACAAACGGATGAAGCAGATAGACTCAACATTACCATCTGACAAGTTTAGCAAGCAAACATCGAAAATGCCATGAAAATATGCAAGCATGCTCTTCCAACTTTAAACAGGACACATTCCACTGAACAAGCACCTACATCAAATCCAGAGAGCAGACTCACCAACCTGCCCTTGCTGCCACCAATACAACAAAACAGTAATGCACTACATAATGCACTTTCCAGCCCACAGGAATGTGAGACACGAGATGATACAAGCAGGCGGATGGGGATCTAGAGACCTGCCCAAGCTGCTGACGGAGCCCAAGTTGTTCACCCATCTCTTCTGGTTTATTGGACACAGTGGACACATGTGATCTATCTTTGGAGAAATCCCTGACCAGCCCACACAATAACGACCTCATGATTACCCTTCCACCACTAATATACTTTACAGCAACTGGACATCATGTCTATTATTTCATGCGGGATCCCTGCTATGGGTGTCGCACTGCAACACCCATAGCCAATGCATTGTTTTTCCTATTTCCATGGGCAATTAAATAGATATATAGTTACAGAGGGATGGTGGTGGGTGGTGGTGGGCAAGAAGAGCCCTCTGCTTGCATTTCACATGACAGAGGGGGTGGTGGTGAGTAGTGGTGTGTGAGATGAGGCCCCTCCTCACATTTGGAGTGACGGAGGGGTGGTGGTGGGCAAGAAGAGCACCATGCTCATGTTTCATGCAACAAAGGGATGGTGGTGGCTGGTAATGCAGGAGACAAGGCCCCTCCTTACATTTGGGGCAATGGAGGGGTGATGGTGGCCATTCATGGATGAGACAAGCACCCTGCTCACATTTGAGGCAATAGAGGGGGTGCCAGTGGTGGCTGTTGACCAAAACAAAAGAATAACCCCTCCACTTGCTTTTGGAGCAAGTGAGGGGTGGTGGCAGTGGGTGTAGACTAGACCAATAAGAGAAAACCCTCTGCTCATGTTTGGAGCAAGGGAGGGGGTGGTGGTGGTCGCAGTTGAGAAGGCATAGGACAGATTAATGTATTATTACTCAATCAGAAGGTGGGAAAGTATATCTGCAATGAGATATTTTCACATGGTTGGACTTAATGATTTCAACTGCAATTTTTCAAGCACTAAGAGTCTTTCCTTGTTTTATTTCTTGTTTTTCTTAATCAACTAACTGTATTTCTTCATTTTGTAGGTTATGAACTGCTACCAATGACAGGTGCTGATGCAAACGAAGCCATCTTCTTCTCCCCATTCAAATGGGATATGAGGGCTGTCAAAACAGGTGAGGAGGGTGGAGAGGGATGCTGGGAGACCCTTGGAGGGGATACCTGTGAGGTATGCATGCTACGCATCCCATAACCCACTATGTCACTGCTCACCCCACACCCCCCCACTGAAATAGGACAGATGGCAGCACACAAATGGCAGCACACAAATGACATATCACCTGCCTCCAGCCTCATGAGCCACTGCTCATGGGGTGGATTGTGGGTAGAATGACAATGCCACACTGCCCAAATGCTATGTTGTTTGTCATTTGGGCCTCAGATAAGTTATTTTTTGTTTGTCTCATGTTTTTATCAACTAATCCTTCTCTGATCTCTAGAATCAAAGATACTGCTAACAATGAGAACCCACAGAACATGGCCCACGCCAAACAACACAGGCTCTACTGTGAGCCACTGCTCACAGGACAGATAGGTAGGGACTGACAATCATGCAACAAGCCATAGACAACAGACAAATGACAATGAATGACAATGAACAATGGACAATGCATGAACAGCAACCAACTGCTCGCAGGGTGAATATGGGGTGCGAGAGTGACAGGGAAGATGGAGGGCAGGTGAAGGACCACCCACCTACAACAACAACATGAGCACCAGGGCCCCATGACTATGAGGAACAGCCCTAGTCCCCCATAATGATGACGGAAGAATGCCAGACGACAGAAACTGGCCTAGCACCACCCAAGGCAATGAACGACACACCACCTGCCCCTATGAGCAACTGCCTGTGGGGTGGATGGTGGATGGAATGACAACAACAAATGGAGATGGGGGAGAAGGACTAGCATGTAGTTATTCTTTACTAAACTTTTAGATTATATGTTTTTACACCTTGTACTATATAACATGCAATTGTATTATTTTTTAATCATTTTCCATTTTGCTCAGAGTTGGATTGGGATATGTGAGGAATGGTTTTAGTCTCTCTAGGAGATCCTTGAGCATTCACAGGCTACTCTGAGAGAAGCCCCAGGACACCCTGTGATGCTTTAAAAGAATTGTTCTCGAGAAAATTTGCTTGACTTGTGCCTGTGTGCCCTGGTGCCCTGTGTGGCCTGTGGTGGCCTGTGGTAGCCCAGGAAACCCTAGAGCATCTCAGGGCTTCCTAGGGCACAAAGTGATTTTTGTAATAACTACAACAATTTCTCTGATCAGACTCCATCTGTTACAAATTTTTCTATTCTTGTTATCTCAACTCCTATCTATCGGGCTCACCGTATCTATAACTCATGACTCGTCCCAACTCATACATAGCCTTACGACTCATACATACTCGTCTTGACTCTTACTTACACTCTCTGACTCGCAGAGCTATGTAGTTGACTCGCGTGTTTCAAGGATCGTATAGCCACAGCCTGTAGTATAAAAGCAGTAGTATAGTTGGTCAAGGCCCCTCAGCTTGACCTAGGCAATTCAACGCTTATACTCGAATCTCGCTCGACTTAGTTGCGACTAAACGTCATCACTCGAACTCGAATACGGAAAGCCTCCGCTGTTCATCAGATTAGATAACGCACGAAAGCCTCGCGCGTTGATCCCTTGATCGATTAGACTTAGATCCGAGTTATAGGCTATCGCCCTTAACAAAAGGTCAAGCTGATCAAACCGCCAACCTATTTAGGTTTAGGCACATCAATTCACCACCACGTCTTGGGAAGGATCGGAAGCCCCGGTCAAACATTCCCTTCAGCACCCACCACCCGGATATATCCCCGGACACACCTTCGGAAGCGGAAAGCTTAACGGAGTACACATTAGATTCAGCCGAACCCAAAAGACTTGGGTATACAGCGCTACAGACAGACCTGTACCAGACGAACTTCTGCCAAGAGAAGATCCTCCAGCAGAATCCTTGAACGAACAACATCGAAGAAAACTTCTAAGAGAAGCTAACCGATCGAAGGAATTCTTTGACGAATTCTTCGCACCTAAAGAACCACCCAAACCAACTTACGAACAAATCTACGGAACTAGACCCAACACACCCGAACCAATCCCATCCACCTCTACCTTACCACCCGACTCACTAACTATCACCATGGCAACTACTACCGGAACCGCCAAAGAAGTCAAAATGCGAACCCCTACCGACTTCGACGGAGATAGAAAACTCACCAAGAAGTTCCTCCAAGATTGCGAAATGTACCTCAGGGTCAATAGTGGAATTTACGACTCTGAAGAAAAGAAGGTCTTATTTACACTCTCCTTCATGAGCAAAGGAGTAGCGGCATCCTGGAAGTTGACGAAAACCGAAGAATTCCTCATCAGTGGATTCCCGAAGTTTCAGGACTTCAAGAAATTAGTCCTAGTCGACTTCACCCCTATCGACGACGAAGGAGCCGCCAAGACAGACCTTCGAACTCTCAAACAAGGAGAGAAACGAATCGAAGAATATATTGCGGAATTCGCAATCATCGCCAGCCGAACGAACATCAAAGAAGATGCGGCACTCGTCGAATATTTCATCGACGGTTTACATCCGAAATTACTCCAACGAGTCTTTACCATGGAGAAACCGCCTACCACACTTCAAGGATGGAAGGAAGCGGCGTCCAGATTCGATGGAAATTGGAGAAGGGCTCAAGCCATTGCGCAACGCATCAAAGGAATCACCACGCGTTCCTATGAATCTACCTTTGCGGCGCAGGCTAAAGAGTCGACTTCTACCAAAGATCCAAACGCTATGGATGTCGACTGCCTTACTCAACAAGAACGAATGGAGCATATCAAAAAGGGATTATGCTTTATTTGCCACGAACCCGGACATCTGTCGTCCACCTGCAAGAAGAAAGGAGATAAACCTCCACCTCGCCGAAACTTCGGACGGTTTAAAGGAAGAACCCCTGCCCAGAAGATTCGCGCCATCCTTGACGATGAAATGAAAGATGAAGAAAAGGAAGAGATTGCCGAGATATTCGAAAAAGAGGGTTTTTAAATAGGAGGCTCGGTACGACGTCCGATCCCTCCGAAATGACTGTTTCCTCTGTACTTGTAGCTGACATGCGACCCCAATCAATGCTTTTACCGGTCACTGTCCTACTCAGGAAACAAATCGTCGAAACCCAAGCCCTCCTCGACTCAGGCGCCAGCGGAGAATTTATGGACCATTCATTCGCGGAACTCCATAGTATTCCCCTTATCAAACTTCGAAAACCCATCATCACTAGAAACGTAGACGGAAGTCTTAACAAGAAAGGAGTGGTTACGCACAAAACCATCCTCGATCTAAACGTCAACGGAAGAATTACTTCGACCACGTTCTATGTCACCGGATTAGGAAAAGACGTATTGATCTTAGGCCTATCGTGGCTCAGGAAACACAATCCTATCGTCGATTGGAGCGAAGGAACGATTAGAAATCGATTCCCCATCACCATGAAAGAACGGATCAAGCGGATCCGAGTCTTAAACCAGAAACTTGTCATGCATACCCCATTCGCCAAGCCGACGACAATCAAGAAAGCCACGATTGAAGAAGTGATCGATGAAGAAGCACCTGTTAGATCAAAGAATCTAGATGCCGATGAACCCTTGATCGAGGAAGTAGTCGAAAAAGAAGCATCAATTCCGACAATCACCCCTGAAGAAACCCCGGTACCTGAAGATCCAAACTACATGCAAGAAGAAACTATCGACAACAACGACTTGGTAATCGCCTATTGCAGAGGAGAATCGGTCATCGGTATTTTCGAACCAGAACGAGTACCCCTCAACAACGAACACGATTACTCAAGTTATTCTTGCACGAAAGACACTTTAGGAGTTCGACGAATCACCAAATCGAAAAACACGGCACGATACTCTTACGGGCAAAACATGTGGATCAGGGCAAAGACATCCATCTCGCAGCAACTTGCGCATGACAAAGCCGACGCTAATCCCGAGAAGAAGAAGTCTTTGGACGATCTCCTCCCTAAAGCCTATCAAGAGTACAAAAGGGTATTTGAAAAAGCGGCTTCGGAAAGATTCCCCGAATCTCGACCCTGGGATCATGCGATCGATCTCAAACCCGATTTCATTCCGAAAGATTGCAAAGTCTACCCTTTAACCCCTGCCGAACAGATAAAGTTGAACGAATTCCTCGACGAAAACCTGAAGAAAGGTTACATTCAATCTTCGAAATCCCCAATGGCTTCACCGTTCTTTTTCGTATCCAAGAAAGATTCTGACGCGCTTCGACCATGCCAAGACTACCGGTATCTCAACGAAGGAACCGTGAAGAACGTCTATCCCCTCCCGTTGGTCAGCGACCTCCTTGACAAGTTAAAAGGAGCGAAACTCTTGACGAAACTGGATATCCGTTGGGGCTATCATCACATCAGAATCAAAGAAGGCGATGAATGGAAAGGTGCGTTCAAAACGAACAAAGGACTGTTCGAACCAACAGTCATGTTCTTCAGACTATGCAACTCACCGGCAACCTTCCAAGCGATGATGAACGACATCTTTAGGGACATGCTCAATGAAGGATGGGTGATCATTTATATGGACGACATCCTAATCTTCTCAAAAGATCCCGAAGAACATCGAAAACGAACCCTCCGAGTTTTACAGAAACTTCGAGAACACGACCTTTTCCTCAAAGCAGAAAAATGCAAATTCGATGCTACCGAAGTGGAATACCTTGGTCTAATCATCAGCGAGAACAAGATCGCTATGGACCCCACGAAACTCGCAGGAATCCGAGACCGGCCCGCGCCAAAGAACGTTAAAGGAGTTCGATCCTTTTTAGGATTTGGGAACTTCTACAGACGATTCATTGGACACTTCGCAGAAACGGCCAGACCTCTTAACGCATTAACTCAGAAAGATAGGAATTTTGAATGGACCGCCGAATGTCAAAATGCCTTCGATGCTCTTAAACAGAAATTCTCCGAAACACCCGTTCTGCTCATGCCCAACCCCGAAAAGCCGTTCGTTATAGAATCCGACGCATCGAAATTCGCCACTGGAGCAGTTCTCCGTCAACAAGACAACAATGGAGATTGGCATCCTTGCGGTTATATTTCGCATTCATTCAATCAAACGGAAAGAAATTACGAAATATACGACAGAGAACTATTCGGAATCATTCGAGCATTGGAAGCATGGCGACATTATCTCCAAGGATCCAAACACTCGGTTACGATCCTCTCCGATCATAAAAACTTGACGTATTTCAGAACAGCTCAAAAACTCAATCGACGACAAGCGCGATGGAGTCTATTACTCTCGCTCTACGACATGAAATTAGTACACGTACCTGGATCCCAAATGATTCAATCGGACGCGCTATCAAGGAGGCATGATCTTCTCC
Organism: Tricholoma terreum; assembly: GCA_003316345.1. NCBI lineage: Eukaryota > Fungi > Basidiomycota > Agaricomycetes > Agaricales > Tricholomataceae > Tricholoma > Tricholoma terreum. The sequence continues at coordinate 9,266 of QFEU01004555.1, read as the reverse complement.
CAACTGAGGATAACGACAACGAAGACATGACCCTCCTTCCAACCGAACTCTTTGTAAAAAGTATCGACATTGAAACACAAGATTTATTGGTCATTGCCTTGATGAAAGACGAACTGGTAAAAACAGCAGTAGAAGCTTTGAAAACAGGGGGAATACCACCGATAAAATCAGCATTAGAAGATTGGAAACTTGAAGACGGACTGCTATTTTTCAAAGATCGCTGTTATGTCCCGATGGACGTAACATTACGACGCCGAATCGTGGAACGCTATCACAACACCTTGCCCGCAGGACATCCTGGGCAATTCCAAACACTAGAACTAATTCGACGTGACTACTGGTGGCCGGGAATGACGGTCTTCATCAAGAACTTTGTCACCGGTTGCGCCACATGTCAACAAATGAAAGTTGTCACCCACCCGACAATCCCGCCTTTGTCTCCGATCAAATCAGTAACCACGCGCCCTTTTGCGGTGGTAACTACAGATTTCATTACGGATCTACCCGAAAGCGAAGGATTTGACAGTCTTATGGTCGTGGTAGACCAAAATGCTACTAAGGGGGCAATTTTCATACCGACAAACAAAACGCTTACAGCATCTGATGCGGCCTGCCTCTATTATGAGAAGGTCTATTCCAGATTTGGACTACCCGACAAAATCATCTCTGACAGAGATCCTCGTTTCGCCTCAAACCTATTCCAGGAACTTGGGAAACTCTTAGGAGTTAAATTGGCTATGAGTACAGCCTATCATCCTCAAACCGACGGCGAAACAGAACGAGTCAATCAGGAACTCGAAATTTACCTCCGAATGTTTTGTTCCAACCAACCCGAAACATGGAAACGATACCTCCCTACCGCCGAATTCGCGCACAATCAGAAAACTCACTCCGCAGTAAAACGATCACCGTTTTATCTCATGATGGGATACGAACCCGTTGCGCTCCCGACGGCATTCTCTAAAACAAACGTACCCGAAGCAGAGACTAGGCTCTCACTTCTGTTCCATGCTCGACGCGAAGCACAAGCGGCACATGAACTAGCACATCAAACGATGATGGAACGAATCACACGGAAATTCATCCCTTTCAAGAAAGGCGATGAAGTCTGGCTTGACTCGAAAAACCTCAAATTACCTTACCCAACTAGGAAACTTGCTCCTAAACGGGAAGGACCCTTCCCGATCATCGAAGTCATTTCGCCGCTTTCGTACAAGTTACGTCTCCCGCCGCAGTGGAAAATACACCCCGTGTTCCACGCATACCTCCTTACCCCGTATCATGAAACCGAAGCACACGGAAGAAACTATCTCCGACCACCCCCTGACCTAATAGACGGCCAGGAAGAACACGAAGTAGAACTGATTACACGACATCGGAAACGCGGTCAAGGTTACCAATTCCTAGTCAAATGGAAAGGCTATCCCACAGCCGACAATACATGGGAACCTGAAGCGAATCTGAAACATTCACCAGATCTCCTCGCCGACTATAAAAGACGGAACAATCTTCCATAAAGCTGCATCACATTCACCCACACTTCCTCATGTCGAACAACCCAGTTATCCCTAATACCGACGCTTTTTTCCTTCTTGACCCGAAGAACAAAGACGAAATAATCGAAAACCTTTCTATGCAAACGGATCCTACAACTTTGAACTATTACAAATTCCTTCAGAAGACCCGCGAAGCAAATGTCTTAATTGACAACATCCTCGAAACCGTTCTTGCCCTTCTCATACACCGTGACATTACAAACATTATCCAGGAAATTAGAAATGCCCGGTTAGAAGAAGAATACAGAAAAGACGTCACTATTTTTCAACGTCATTTTTCAGAAACAGAGTCTCGAGGAACTCAAGGAACCGTTCCACCACCAGAAACAACTCCACCACCACCTCTTCAGGAAACGACCGCATTATCTACCCCATTGCGCATGGACGAGTACCTCACGGTCCCCAGTTCACCAATTCCAGAACTCACTACCCGCTCGGATATTATAGACCTCACCAGGGAATCCCCTACTCCTCCCCCTGGGCCAACATCTTCCACCACTACTAGAGTCCTTACGGTTCCTCCAGTAACCACTGTTCATTGACTTATCGCCAGGATTAAATTTCCCTACTGGATGGGGAAACACCGCTGTTATAATTGCGGACTCTACAGTCATTTCAAAACCCATTGCCCTTTGTACCAATGCCAACGTTGCAAAATGTTTGCCCCGAAACACTATTCTAAAGACTGCCCTTACCAGAATTCAGCCGTCGCTCGGCTAGCCCGTTCAATAACTGAAAATGGTGATTACGATGAAGATATGCATGACGTTTATCCAGATTATGACGATGAAGCCTGGAACAACATCACGGGAGAACCCGTCGGCAGAGCCTTATAAAGGAAATACTGACAAACAGTATCTTTCTTTTAACTCTCACTCCTACCATCATGGCCGACAGCTCCTTTATCCTCATGTACGTGCTTTGCGCCATCCTCCTTCTTGGATGGACCACTCTCGCTCTCTATGTCGCTCGCCGTGTTCACCCACGAATAGGTCGAGTTGAAAACATCGAACTCGCCATTCACGGAACACCCGCACCAATTACTTCTCCCTCGTCATCTGTAACACCATCGCCCATCACTCCCCTACCACCCACCACTTTACCATCACGGCAGCCATCGCAGCCACCTCCCGCATATTTATCCGAACACCGCCGTTCACGTCCCTGATCGTTCAGCGAACGAAATTTATTTATCCATCGACCCCTTCAACAATCGTCGAAACGGACCCCACTACGACCATTACAACCACCACCATCTATCCTCTTGCCCAACATTCCGCTAGAAAGGGTTAGGAGACGTGAGGAAATTGTTTGAAACGTGGGAAGTTTCAACCTTAAAACGGGGGTAGTGTTACAAATTTTTCTATTCTTGTTATCTCAACTCCTATCTATCGGGCTCACCGTATCTATAACTCATGACTCGTCCCAACTCATACATAGCCTTACGACTCATACATACTCGTCTTGACTCTTACTTACGCTCTCTGACTCGCAGAGCTATGTAGTTGACTCGCGTGTTTCAAGGATCGTATAGCCACAGCCTGTAGTATAAAAGCAGTAGTATAGTTGGTCAAGGCCCCTCAGCTTGACCTAGGCAATTCAACGCTTATACTCGAATCTCACTCAACTTAGTTGCGACTAAACGTCATCACTCGAACTCGAATACGGAAAGCCTCCGCTGTTCATCAGATTAGATAACGCACGAAAGCCTCGCGCGTTGATCCCTTGATCGATTAGACTTAGATCCGAGTTATAGGCTATCGCCCTTAACACCATCTGTTTGATGGGACTTGCAACTCCATCATCTCACAGATAGCTGAGCTTCCGATTACTTTTCCATCTGGTGAATAGTTCACTCTGACATTCTACGTAACATCACTTGACTTTTCCTGCTCTGCAGTTCTAGGATACAACTGACTAAGACAATACAATCCATTGATTGACTGGTCTACAAACCAAATAACTTTCTATTCTACAGTCCATAGAGGTCCAGCCCCATTGACATCCTCTGGTAAAGCAACTTTGTTGCAAGAACCATCCCTGAAAATCCTGAACTCCCCAGTGGAACCAACCCTGCACATATCCAAATCAACACTGTGTGAATCCAAACCACCTCCAATATCAATGATCAATGCAGCAGCATATGCATGTGCTTGTTGACTACCAGGCTTGCATGCCTTCCAACTTTCCCTTTCAAAAGAAGGAACATTTGCAAAATCCACAGCCTTGACAGAAACTCTGATTGATCTTTCAAGTATTCCAGGAGATTATCACAAGTTTGCTGACATCTTTAGTAAAGGCAAAGTGGAATCCTTACCCCCACACTGTCCTTATGATCTCAAAATTGACTTGGAGGAAGGTGGAGCACCACCTCAAGGATGCATGTACTCTCTTTCTCCATCAGAGTTAGAGGCACTCCGCATATTTATTGACAAAAATATCAAGAGCGGCTTCATAAAACTGTCAAACTCTCTGCATGGAGCTCCAATCCTTTTTGTTAATAAGAAAGATGGAAGCCTATGCCTTTGCGTCAATTATCATGGGCTCAACAAAATCACAAAGAAGGATCGCCATCCCCCCCCCCCAATCCCAGATCTCCTTGATACCCTGTGGAAAGCTTGTTTGTACACCATAATCAACCTTCGTCATGCTTATCATCTTGTCCATGTTGCAGATGGAGAGGAATGGAGGACAACTTTCCGCACTCACTATGGCTCATTTGAATGGCTAGTAATGCCTTTCAGACTTTCTAATGCATCCACAGTCTTCCAACATTTTATAAACAACATCTTCAGCAACCTCCTCGACATTTGTGTCATTTACCTTGATGATATACTGATCTACTCCAATGATATGTCTCAGCACAAGAAACATGTCAAGAAAGTCCTATGAAGACTCTGCAAACATGGTCTATATGCTAATGCAGGCAAATGTGAATTCTACAAAGATACTGTGGAATACTTAGACTTCATTTTAAGCCTGAACAGTGTCATCCCATGAATTTGACTTATCCAATGCTTATTGCTGGCTTATTGTGGTCTTGGAACATGCTTATTTACATACTGACCTTGGGCTGGGTGTTTTCTGCTTGGCTTTGCAATTGTACATAGCTCAAAATAGTCATAAATTGATATATTTTCATTCTATTATACTGCTTACTACAAGAAAGATGGAGGGATCTAGGTAACCCTTGTTGCACTCACCATTCTCACTTGCCCCATTGCTCCACCCTCACTGCTACTATTGTCATCCTCATCCCCATTGTCATTGTTGTTGCCATCTCTATCTGGCTTTCCTGGCATCATCAGACCTCTCATGACAGTGTCATTGGGCCTTCTCTGTGTGCTCACTGGTCTTCTCTGTCTTCATTGGGTCTGCCCCTCTCCATGCATCAAGCATTCCCTGACATTGTTGGTGGGCATCCATAAGGTTTGTGTTTGCCTCAGTTGTAGCTCAAGTTCACATCATAGTTAAATTGTAAAATAAGGTTGTTAGTCATAAAGCAGAAGAAAAGTTTTGAAAACACAGACCTAGAGGCCTCAGAAGGCATTGACTCTCTAGCCCTGTTATTACCCAGCTTCCCTGGGTATTGTTCTTGCTTGTTGAGTGCCCATGGATCATCATTTGTATGCTCCTGGTCATGTCATGCTTCTCCAATCCTGTCAGTTGGCTGTTGTCATCAGTAGTGCCCTTCCCAGTTGTTGAATTCCTGGTGGACCTGTGGGTCCTCTCCTGTCATCTGTGTTAATGATGCTCCCTCATTGTTGGGTGGTCCTGTCATTGTTGGGGGGTCATTGGGGCTCTTTGGGGGTGCTCCTTGACCCTCCCATGTAGATAGGACTTTCTGTCATCATTTGGGGCCCTCTGTCACTATTCACATAGGTAAGCTACACTGTACCGAATAATACGGTCTATCGAACGCATACATTGTACCGAGTGATGCGGGTTTGGTGGACGCTGTCGAAGGCCTCATGTATGTATATGTATGTACTATAACAGTAAGTAAGTAACCCCACCGTTCATTGTAGCATAATGATCCTATGAATTGGCATCAGACGCAGGCATTGGCAGTTGCATTCGGAGGTGCATCGTGCATCGGCAGCGGCAATGGCAACGGCAGCGTGATGCAGGCAGTAGTATTTGCATCGCCGGTTGCATTTGGAACGGCAGTGGCAGTGGCATCGGGAACGGCAGTCGCTGGTGCATCGGGAATGGCAGTGACAGGTACATCGGGAACGGCAGTGGCGTTGCATCAGGAACGGCATCGGCAGTTGCATAAGGAACGGCATCGGCATCAGCGCATCACGAGGTCTCCAAAGGAATCTGGGGCCATTGTGATTGGCAGTGACAGGGGCAACGGCAGCGGCAGCGGCATCGGCATTGGCAGCGGGCATTGGAGTCAGGCAATGAAACCCAAAGTGCTAGTTGCATCAGGAACGGCAGTGACAGTTGCATCGGGAACGGCAGTGGCAGTTGCATTGGGAATGGCATTGGCATCAGCACATCACGAGGTCTCTAAACGTATGAAGCGGCATGAGATACAAATATTGGCAACGGCAATGGGAGTGGCAATGGGAACGGGAGCGGCAATGGGACACGCAAAATGAATAAATATGCAAATATAATCTGGCTAATTTGTACTAGCTACAAAGATCCAGTCACATCACTCAGAATTAGCAGGGGAATCGGCAATGGTGTCATTGGTCTCCTGGGATGGTCTGATTTGAATTTCTGCGAATCTGCTTTCAAATGATATCAAATTGCGCTCCATTCTTTCCTTCAAAGTCACATATGTCTTCAATGTGATGTCTTGTTGTTCTAGCTTCTCAACCTCAGCCATATAAAGACGATGGCTGGCATCCTTGTACGATGTGCCAAGCTGGTTCTGAAGGGCCTTCACTTCAGCATGGCAGCTCAACAACTCCCTGTCTGTCAAGTTCTATAAGGGGATGAATCAATATGGCCACAGAAACTGAGGACAGTGGCAACTTACAGGATCGGCAGGGAGCGTAAGCTGGTCTCAGGCAACCACGAAATACGGTTGATTGGTCATGTTTCCAGACTGAAAATGAATGATGAGTAAGTAGGGGTATAGAGAGAGTTGGCCAAGAGACACGGCAGCAGGAACCAGACATGGCAGCGGCAGCAAGACATGGCAGCGGCATGAAGACACGGCAGCGGCAGGCAGACACGGCAGCAGCCACCAGCACGGCAGCGGCAGAAAGACGTGGCAGCGGCCCTGAAAACTTGCACCGTCCAGTACATTGAAATAAAAACTTACACCATGGTCAGCATTTTGCACATTGAACTGAAGCTTCTGGCGGTATGCTTCCATTGCTTGATGGGTAGCCGGAATCATAAAAGGGGGCACAATATAATGCTGGCCATCATCAGTTGTGATCTGGACAAAGCCCTCAGGAATGCCGTCCGCCTGGCTTTGCTGCCGAGTGTTCATTGCGCATAGATGGGTGTACTTAACACTGAGGAAATTGAGATAACAGAGTGTGTAATCAATCAGTGATATGATTGTTGAATCAGTACCTATGACGTTGTTATTTGTCGATATTTATTCCATCCTGTGACGTCTGTTGATCGACAACGTGATCGTTGATTTTCATCTTTTCACACTCACATCGACAAACGATCAACTGCCGTCCCCGTCCCATTGCTGATCATGAACATGAACGTTACACCACAGCAAGTGCTCAGGGAAATCAGAAGCATTGAAAATGCAATCCAGGCCAGGCTCACCACGGGAAGGATCAAGGCCGTGATGAAGGAACAAAAACGGGCACTGGTAAGGCATCGGCATGCTCTAGGGACCACGCTCACACGATGTAGAAACAACTATTTACTTGGCAAAGGGAGATACTCACAGAGGACGTGCGAAGGACCTTTCGTGCCAAAACATTCTTATGGGGTTTTGCTGTGGCATGGGGAAAATCAGAGAAGACTGGGGATGAAGAGTTTGTGGACCGTCAGAGGAGGGCATTGCGGGCATTTGATGAGAGGATGGCAACGGCAGGTTTGTCACAAGTGGCAACGGCAGTCACGTCAAGGTCGGCAGGGGCCCAGGCTCCAGTGTCTACAGCAGGCGAGGGTTCGGCAGCGGCAGCAGGTCAGGTCTCGGCAGCGGGAGCGGGCACGTCATCGGCAGCGGCAGTTGGTACAGTGTCGGCAGCAGGAGGGGGCAAGTCTTCGGCAACGGCAGTAGGTAAGGCCTCGGCAGCGGCAGCAGGCAAGGCCTCGGCAGTGGGAGGGGGCAAATCGTCGGCAACAGCAGTAGGAAAGGCGTCGGCAGCGGCAGCAGGCAAGGCCTCGACGTCGGCAGCAGTGCACGACGGAAAGGCAAGGATGGCAACGGCAACGGCAGCGGCAGCGGCAGGGGGTGCGGCACCTGTGGCGAGACGAAGAATCACGGCGGTGGGACCTCTGCCTAGACAACCACCTGTCCCTCTCGAATCGAGAGGTCGCAAGGTACAGGTGGGCGAGATGAGCAGCAGTGGGTCCGAGGAGGAGAACGATGAGGAAGATGAAACGGAGGTGACGGACACGGACAGTGACACCAAAGCAGTGATGGAGAAGAAGACGACACACAGAAAGAGAGTGACCCATGCCCCGATGCCTCGAGGACCACCCCAGCGCGGCAGTCAGAGAACTACGCCTTGCTCACGATGCGTCCGGCTTGGGCGTGATTGCTACGAGCAGGTGAATGGGATACACGCATGTTACACCTGTGGTAAGGCGAAGGTTCGCTGCGTGACAGGGGGAGTGGGTGAGGTGGCGAGATCAAGGAGGGGAAGGGTCCCAGCAGCGACAAAAGCAAAGAAGGCATCTGCCAGTCGAGAGAAGAAGACATCGTTGGCCAGGCGCTTCACCCGAGCCGAAAAGGGCAAATCCAAGGGTGAGTCTTACCCGTTCATAATACCTTGAACCTCTAATACATCTAATTATAGCAACAGATGGGGATGTTGAGATGGGTGATCCCAAGCCTGCCGCTGCCGTCCCTCCCCCTGCCCCCGTTCCTGCCACCTCCACTGCCGTTCCCGATGGTGACCGACTCGCTGCCCATCTGCAAGAACTGGATCAAACATTGTATGATCAAACAATGTGGGTAGAAGACATGCTGGCCCAACCATTCGCCCAGATGTCAGAGATGCGAGCCACTCTGAGATCACTCTCAACCAGGTTGGAAGATCTCGAAGCCTACTTTGGGTTGCAGGATGGTGCACAACCCATTGTCTTGTACAATGGGTCTAGCTACCAACAGGTGCAGTACATGGGCATCGCTGAGGGTGTGGAGTCTGATGGAGAGTGGTCCAATGCCGATGAAGAAATTGCCTTGCCCGTGGCGTCGGTGTCGGCACCCCCCGCATTTGGGCGACGATCTTCGGTGGACGAACAGGCAGATGCCCCTGGAACCTCGGCAACGCTGACAGCATCAGCATCGGGATCGGAAACGGGAACATCAGTGGCAGAGGGGGAGACACCGGTAGCTGGAGAGTCAGTAGGAGCGGCAGAGGCAGCGGGTGCGGGAACAGGAACGGCAGAGGCAGCTGGAACGGCAGCGGCAGCGGGAACGGCAGAGGCAGGTGGTACGGGAACGGGAGAGGCAGTGGGCACGGCAGAGGCAGGTGGTACGGGAATGGCAGAGGCAGGTGGTACGGCAGCGGCAGCGGCAGACAGGCCCGTGATCCATGTGGTTCCTGC
>QFEU01004550.1:0-26467 GCA_003316345.1 Tricholoma terreum | reverse complement strand
CATTTCTTCCTCGAACAGGGAGAGAAAACAATGGGTTGTCAAGTTTTACTCTCACGCGTTCTTACTCCCCAGCCTCCTGGATGATCAATTGCCAAACAGCTGACACCCCCCGCATAACCTGTTTCATTTCTTCCATCGTTACTTAATATGGGTTTTAGGCAATATTGACATAAACTTGGAGAGGGGTGGGGGGGGGGAGGGAAAAATTCTTCGCCGTTCCGCCATCGCAATATATCCTTTCCTGTCATGGTCGCACGCGTTTCGAAGTCGAGAGCCACCCCTTGGGGAGTGTTCCGCACGTCTATTTTACTCGCGGGCTTTATCATCTAATGCGATAGTATCGATGCAGAAACATGCTCTAGGTCCGCAGCGTGGGCTGCATCTTTATTGCCCAAATGCAACCCCCCCCCCCCAACCGGTCTTCTTCAATTTAGCAAACACGCAGCGGATCGTTTCAAATAAACTAATGTTAAAAATGCTCTTTTTGTAATCCCAAGTTGTCAGAGACTTTTTTGTATTGTCCGTGCATTCGCTTCGAAGCATAGCCCAAAGTAGTTCACGGCGACTCGGGGAATCGGCTAACCCGACGGATCCACATAAGAGTACAACATTTTTTTTGTATTGTTCGAGAGATACATATTATAGTAGCAACTACGAGTAGCGTATACGACAAGTAACAAGAAAGCGACAGCCAAGCAGAGATAACATATTAATCTAGACCAGGGAGCAAACGCTTCCGTTGAGGAATGTCCATCGCAAATCAGAAAACCCAACGACATATAAGCCCTCAAAGCAGAAATGAGTGGAAGCGACGAATATCGAGTACGGTGTCGTGGTAGGGAGGGGGCAAGGGGGAGGACGAAAGATTTTATAAGAAAGCAAAGACAAAAAATTGTCCAAACACACAGCGACATAACGACAAGTCCGTGGAGGGAGCGATAGTAGTAGGAGTTACATTGGGGCAGATTACGTCGGACCAAGGATAAACCAAAAAGTGAAAAGAAAAAAGCAAAACGATCCCTCTCATTGAGGTGTCGCGTACCCCGATCCCGGCGCAGACCCCGAATGTGAATGCCCACCGTCAAAATAATGTTGCGGCGGTTGCTCTGACTGCGCAGAGTGTGACGACAGCCGGGGGCTAGGATTAAACGACGGATACATATTTTGCGACGGCGGGTGGGGAGAGGTGAACGGGTTACTGGACATCGATGGGGGAGCCGACAGCGGCATGTCCGAAGACATGTAATGAGAGGGGGGCGCTGGGCCAGCGGAATGAGGGCTGGGATATGGTCCCATATGACGCTGGCTGTAGTCCATCCCACCCATATGGTGGGAGGATCGGGAGATGGGCATTCCTAGCATGCTGCGGCTGGAGGTGTGGTCTGATCCGTGGTGATACCCTCCAGGCGCGCTAGGCATGGACTGCAATGTCATAGGGTGGTAGAGCTGTAGACTGTCGGCGGTTGGCATCGACGAGCGACGTCCTCCATGGTCCAACAATCCTGACAACGAGGAAGTACGCCCGGACGGAGGGAAAGGCGCCGTTGTCGTCGGGCCTGAAGCCGCGCGATGAGCGGGAGCGAGGATGCGACGCCGAGCCTATAGTTAGAATGAACATCAGGGTGAATAATTTATACGGTGAGGTGGTCTTACGTTGATCATCCAGTTGGATACTTGACTCATGCTCAGCCCTGTGGCATGACAGAGCTGTTTCTTCTCCTCCTCACTCGGATATGGATGGTCAGAGTGACGATGGAGCCAGGCCTTTAAAAAGTCGGTCGTCTCTTTGGGAAGCTTCCCCCGTTTACGCTGTGGGCGGTCAACGAGCGTCGAGGGAGGGGGAAGGGGGGAACGAGAAGGAGAATTGGAGACAGCAATGGAAGGGGGTGCGGAAGGCATTGTGGGAGAATATGAGGGGTTTCCAGAAGGCAACACAAAATCAGAGTTTGGGAAGGACCACTCGTTCTTTATTGTAGATAATGACCTGCGATCCTGTTGACCCGAAATGCGAGCCGAACCAGCGTACATCTGTTGTTGTGATATCGGAGCGCTAAAAGAAGCATGGCGTAGGCTATAATCTTCGTGTTTGACGGCCGGGCTGGAGAGCTGGCCGGGAGTGGAGTTTGGCCGAACAATATTTAATGGGGAATTCCAGTTCTCGTTGTCGGGGTACGAAAGACCTGCTGGTCGATGGTACTCCGAAGACGATACGGGGGAAAACGCAGAAGAGTACGTCGAGCTCGGAGGGGTATTACCATTGGATATAGTGCCAGAGTTGGGATAGGAAGATTCGTAAGCTGAGCTCACCATGCCGAAGCCGAGGTCGGTAGAGACCTTGGGACGCCCAGTACTTTTCTCAGACGGTTCCTCGGGGGTTGGTGGGAAAGTGTAAGAGGACAAGGAGGAGTGATTGGAAGGAGAGTACGTATGTCGTAAAGCAGTAGGAGGATAAGGCGCATGCCGAATGCGAGACTCTGAGTGTAAAGTGGGCAATGAAGCACGGCGATTTTCACTGCGATACGAGTCCTCGAAGGTTGTAAAAATGGACGGCAGCTGTACTTTTGACTCGCTGTCATCTGACGGCTTGTCTTCGCTGGATTGGCTGGGGGAATGCCAGCCATGTTGGTCTGGATTACCCCTTGATTTTTTGGGGTGTGGGGACGCATCGGAGGGTGTGAGTGCACGCTTTTCGCCTCGAGCGACGGAGCTGCCTTCAGTGTCGGTGGTGGAAGTCCCCGGACTGGACATGCGTCGAGCAGCGTAGTCCAGAGCGGTATCGATGGGACTGTTGGACGGTGAGCTGGAGCGCAGTGTGAGGATCAGATACGCACATTATAGAAGGAGATACCGCGTCGGGCGAGAGATCGTGAAGAAAAGGAACGACGTCGGTATCACACTTTTGGTCAGTACGGCTGAAGAGAAAAGCGGGTGAGTATAAAATGGGCGGAAAAGCGCGGTGTTGGAAAAGTATGACAGGTGACAGGAGTACTGACAGGGTAAACTGGAGCTGGGCGACGTTGTAGCTGTTGAGCTGGTCGTGGTGCTGGGATGCCGAATGCTCAGTAGGCATCTGTGGAGTTATAGGAAGAAGAGGATGGGGAGGTACGAACCGAAGACTCGGAGAGGAATTTAAAGGAACTAGATACCTGTGTGGGAGTTGCATAATCCGAGTTTTACGCGGTAGCGAGTAAGTAAGATCTGGCCATATCGTTATCCAAGATATTCAAGATATATTCCTCCATCTAAGGCACTCGAAGAAAAAAGAAAGAAAAAAAAAAAGACTTTTCAATTAATCAAATCTAGATCCAATCACCGCGACGGAGTAATCATTACTGACCGGACATCTCCCAGTCCGGTCCTTCTCCTGCCTTTTATGCCTAAATTGCCCATCCCCTCCCCGAGTCCCTTGCATCAATCTCTCTTCTGATGCCTTCATATCCATCTTACCTCACACTATTAATCCACGATATTCCCGCAGGCCAAGGAACGCAAATCGTGATCCTATCGTAATGCATCGCAAATGCATCCTGATGTACATAACATGTCCAAACCCTCGATCACCCTTACCCCGCTGTCTTCCCCTTTCCCTTCGGCTTCTTGTCCTTCCCTATTATACCTTCCAATAGATCCTGAGCCTTTATCCGCTCCTTTCCTGTCACCTCCACCCCATCCAACATCCGTAGCAGTGGACACGCGCGCATGATCAACCCCCGGTACGCAAGTCGACCGATGTAGGATTCATCCGGAAGATCCCGACGGAACTTTGAGTCCAGCTCGTGCCAAGCGTATCCCCCCGCTCTTTCTCCCCTTCCGTCTGCATTGCCCTCCGATGGCTGTAATGCACCAGGCACATCCTTTACGAGAAGAGGAAGGTACCATCCCAACGTACATGGGTTCATCCTGTGTGAAACAAATAACACAGTTCAGCACACAAAGTTCTCATCACCCGAGGCCAAACAAGACAACACCCATAAGGACATCCACTTGAACCACTCTATATGCACATAAACGTACCTGAAGTCCAACATTTCAACATCAACCATCCGTTGAAGCAAGCGGATCAAAGCTTTCGTTCCTTTCAATCGCGAACCTATGATCGTCAGCTTCCTCAATCTCGTCAGTCCCTCCAGCGGTCGAGCATCCTCCAAGAAATTGTAGTTCAAATTCAAAACTCGAAGATTTGGAACAAGCCTCGACAAGTCCTCCGGTAGTCTGGTCAGACGACACGCCGCTAGTTCCAGATAGACCAAGTTGTAGCACGGCTCTGTCAAAAAACCGGCCTTCAGGGGATTACCTGCATATCCAGGAACTCGAGTTAAAATTTCCCCGTACCGAGTCAACGGCATGGAACGCACCAGAGAGATAGAGGCGCTTTACATCGCGAGCATCGCGGGTCAAAAGGTTCCTAAGGCCCACTTTATCAGGGATCATAATCAGATCATCAAAGAACTTACAGTCCTTTTCCACTCTGATTCCGCAAACTCAGGTTCTCCAGCTTGCGCAAGCGGTCTACCTTTACCAGACTGGAAAGTGCATTGTTATCCGCATACAGCGTGCGAACATTAGGGGTGGTGGCCACACCGAGTTGATGCAGTCGATTGCCACTGACGCGCAGTATCCGTAACTTGGGCATATTGCCATCGAGCGCCAATTCCTCTAGCTCGTTGTTATCTGCGTGCGATAAAAAGAAAAGTGATTATCACCGCCGGCAGCGACAACCGATTAGTGTCAAAATCCGTGCCCCTTTTCATTTAGATACGTACCTAGGTTCAGAGCAACCAGTGCCTGCAGTGATGACAGGCCTCGAATGTTATCTAAGCGGTTCTGGCCCATGTTCAACATTTCCAGCCTCTTCCTGAGGACCCGCAAAAACACAGTCAGTACTTCATAAGGTCCGGCGTGGGAAGGGAGATTCTACACGAACCATCGAAATTGTGTGAGATCAATGGACCGAATCGCATTACCTTGGAGGCTGAGCTTCACAAGGCTGTCGATGCGTTGCAGCCCATCTGCGTTGGAAATCTTGTTCCCATCAGCTTTCAGCTCTCGTAGGTGCCGCAGGCATGCTAGTTCTGCAAGGAAACTAGGTCAGGCTACAAATCACAAGTGATGGAAAGTGCCCACGGGTCAACGATTCAACATCATTTCGGCTAATGTCCAAGTTCTCTAGGTTGAGCAAATGACTATATGAGGTAATCCTGGTAAGGCTGTTGAAAGGGTCGGACTCAGTACATCAAAAACATCTTCACCCTCAAATTGATGAAGGGCTAGAAGCATGATCTACCTACCAATTTGAGGCGACAGATAGTGTCCTCACTGTCCCGGGAACTCCGCTCAGCCACGCCAGCTGATTTTCATTTCTGCGACAAACCGAAATTAATACCCCCCGAATTACGTTGTTCGCTGGAAAAAGAAATAACCCACAGACTCAAGGCATCCAATCGCGGTAGGAACTCTTTTAGTCTTGCAACACTTTCCAGCCTCTTGTTTGACAAGTCGATGGAGCTGAGTTCATCCCAGTGAGGGGAAAATGGTTGAACGTCCGTAATAACCTCGACAAGCCGGTCATGGGCAACGCCAAAGGAGCATTCTGTTAGGAATGTCGCGTTCGCATGATAACCATTCCCCGTGGAAGATGGTTTATGCGTACGAGACCTAGAAAACATCCGTTGCGAAGAATCGCCAGCCTTAGGACTACTTGGCCTATGCGTAGGTAATGACTGCAGTGCTTCTGGTCGGCTGCTTGCCTTCGAAGGCGATCCATCCGAATCTGCGAGAATACTACTCAGGCCATCAATGGAAGCACACATACATATGACTAACCGGAGCCTTCCAATTCATGCATCATCTGAGCTATCCGCTTTGATCTGGCCGATGGAATAATTCCGCTCGCACCTGACACCATCGAAGCAGCCTCGTCTTCTTCCCCTGTAGTATCAACCAGACCATGTATCGGTCCATCTTTTCTTCCATCGGAGAAACTGACAGACCGACGGTGCTTCTTGGAATGGTAGGGCGTTTGATTTCTAACGCGGCTTGGATCCTTTAATGCTGATATGGGGGTCGCACTATGAGATTTCATTGCAGAGCGCACAACGGGTGTAGCGGAAGCCACTGGAAGGCCTCGATGGGGTGTGACAAAAGCTCTAGCAGGAGGCAAGGCCACTGAGGGCGGAACAGGGGGACTGGGTTCTCCTCCTTGTGACATAGACTGTTGCTGAGCGTCTTCAGAATAATAATCCACTTCATCAATCTGCGTTATCGTGAGATGAGGATCATCGTCTTCCGAGTCCGTGGTTTCGTCGTCGTCAATGCCTGTCATCACATCAACCACTAGTGCCGATGGATTATCAGTCGAGAAGCTAATAAGCTCCATCTCTTCGTCGTCGTCCAGCTCGGACCGTTCATCAATCCGACTCATGTCTGCCTGCGGCTCGTGCTTCTCGGCTTGATAAGAGGGGACTTCTCCCCTTGAATCATCTCGCAAGCTTTCGATGTCACCGAAAGGATCTTCGCTAGCTTCTTCTGTGGGGATGTAGCCATCCATTTCTCTACCCGTTCCAGTTGCCCGCGCAGTTGTCTTAACCCATTTCATCATCACCTTGTCAAACTGCATGTCGCCAAGTTTGTCTGGTAATTGGGGTAGATCGGTAGGGGCTATCGTACGTATATGAGCGGGCCCGGGATGCTTGACAAAGGACGGCACGCTCCCAGCGGTGAGAGTTGTACCAGAGGCAGTACTGGATGAAACGAAACGATAAAGGTCTTCATTCTGGCCTATACGCAGAGAGGAAGATGGATAAGATGGCGGAGGCAGATTGGACGCAACAGCTAGGTGCGTTGTCCGTGCAGTTTGGATAGTAACACGTGTTTCAGCTAACGGCTGAGCAGGAGCGACAGAATGAGACCGATAATCTTGAATACGGAGTTTCGATAGCTCATCGACAAGGAGGCCATCAGCTCCGTGAAAAGCACTTGCGTTGGTAACGGACTTCCGCGTACTCCCCTTGTGCCGTGGGGTATGCGACTTCGTGGAAGGAGTCCTACTATGATTCGAAGGCTGTTGTCGTTGGTTTTCTTTATTCTCGAGAGGGTAGGAATGACTGGAGGCAGAGACGATTTTCGGAGATGATGATCGAGTGAAAGAATTCGCTTTATCCTCCAGATGTGCGACATACGACACTTCAGTCTCCTCTGAAAAAAGTCGTTTCTGACCCTTTACGTCGTTTCTTATTTGAGCCATCAACGCAACAGCTTGTTCACGGTACAATGATGAGGAAGATGAACCGCTCCTGGAAACAGCAGTTCCCGAATTTGCCGCATTAGGGACAGCCAGGTATGAGGCGCGCTGTGGAGGTTGAGGCGTAGGGTCTACGGGCCAAAGATCAGTTTTATGTCAACACCACCAGGTTCAACCAAATACCAAGACTATGTCGTTTATCAGAACGATGTCCATCCCCTTCGTTATCGGGTACAGGCAGACTGTATTGCGCACTGCCAATTGTCGAAATGGTCGAGAAATCCTGCGCTTGCTTAATTTGTTGCATGAGGTTTCGAGACTCGCCCAAGTAATCCTTGGCAGACTTTGGACGAGCTATAGAGGCACCAACTCCCATGCTTTCTGCGTAGAAATCACTACGGGGGCTCAATTTGACACGCTTCGTACTTCTTAGGTCAGAGACACTGGCAGCAGAATTTGTGACTTCGGAAACACGCGACAGGCCATGGCTGAAGTTAGGGGGAGAAGGTGTAGTGCCAGTCCCAGAAGGTGTGTTGATAGCGATGGAATCCACCATTGCTGAGAGATGGTCACGCGTATAGGTGTCGTAATGAAATTGGAAAAGACGGAGGCGAGGATCAGTCGTTACTGCAGGTTCGTTGGGAGCAAAAGGTGGACTAGGTGTACTTTGTGCTTGTGGAAACGCGACGTTATTTGGATTCAGAGAGCGTTGTTTGGGCACTGAAAAGGTGAATTGACAGGCAAGGCTCGCCTTGCGTCCATGAAAAGATCCCATATCGGGGACATCGGTCTCGACTATTTCGTCTTCGGCAGGGCTAGCCCAAGACGGACGCACAGGTCCTGCCGCAGAAGATAGCTGCACCACGGCAGCTGAGGTGGTGGGAGGTGATGGTGGCACGAACATTTGTTGAAGGGGTAATGGGCTGAAGAAATCCTTCATAAGTCCCTTCTTGTTGCGACCAGGCGTCTTGGGCAGCACTGGGACACTAGGTAGATCTTCGCGGACTAAAAAAGTGCCCACGGGAGCTGGAGATACGTTCGTAGATCGGACTGCACTTTCATGATCGTTGTTGGTATGTATATGGGTGGTGAGAGGAATAGTTAGTGAAATGGAGCGTGTGCCGTAAGTTAGGTTGTCGTTGTCGACGCTGCTTTCTTCTGGATCAAGATCAACCCATTCTTCTTGGAGTTCTTCGGTTTGCCACGCTGGGGCGGTCGCGGGTTGAGCCTCTGCCATCGTCTGACACGATGCCGGTGTTCTGTAACGTCGATGTTGGATAAGTTCAATTCCCACGTGATCGTGACACTCGATTTACATTTGTTACCCCTCGGAGTCAACTCAGAGCCTTACTACCTGGATACACGAAGCATTCAACGGGATGATTCACCGAGACGCATATGTGTTGCCATGAACAATGGCTTGCTATGTTCCTGTCAATCACGACACGTCCGAATCGACCAGTCTGGTATCTACCTGACAAGCTTACACCAGTCACCTCTCCCTGTCCGGCGCTGTATATATCATGCGAGCGCCAATTCACCAACCGCTCGTTGATGACATTCCTCATCTCAATTTACATCACACCGTACCTCCCAAGAAGATCCAGCACCCCGTTTATGTCTAGAGTCAAGCCCCCCTGGTTGTTCTCTGAATTGCGCATGCATCTTCTTGTATGTTACCCGGGTATTCTCCATTGGCGGGGCCCAGCGATATGTGGGGCGGGACTTTACGATTTGTCCTCGTTGGGGAACTGAAAAGAAAATGCTATCTATCACCCTTCGTGCCAGCCCTTCTCGCTTTGACTTGCACTACAGGCTCTGTCACTTTTCTTCTACACTGCTCAACCAGAACGCTTACCCCTGAGTGATCCCCCATTGGCCGCGCGGTTGGTTTAGTGCTCATCTTCGCTACCATGGTACTGTCTATGGTGTCCTCGTTGGCTTCGAGCACGAAATTAAGCGTGTTATCAAACACCACGCTTCTGTTTATAGTAGGCCATTGACTATCACATTGAGCTTACTAAAATTTTGTTCCGCGAACAATAGGGATGTTTTGGGCCACTCAGCTTTTATTTGCTTTGGAATGCCTTGGTATGATATTCCAAACTTTTGACTTGCACGTTGGACCATGTACGATTGTGTGAATAAATCGACAATCTCAGTGCACAATAAGAGTCATGATAAACAAGGCAACTGCAGCTGAACCTGAGCGCGGGACCTAGACTCCGGTTTCACCCTACTCGCTCCACCTTATTTTTGCCAATGAGCAGGATTTACAGAGATAGATCTATTCACACGAAGACTTCTTCCGGGGTTAGTTCGAGTGGTACGCACACTGCCATCAACTTGACATGAGCCGTTCGCCGTTCTACCATTGGCAGAACAGAGCCTTACGAGATGATTATACCACGGGAACGAAAGGAACGTGAATCAGATCCCAACAACTTCGTCCCTCTCTCCGAGTACGGTAAGAGGGTCGACAGCAGTCTACATGAGCCCTGATTAATGATTTGGGGTCAAAGCACAGCCTCGGAAGCTGGCAAGCGTTTCATCTCGCCACTGGATACTTTGAGACTATTGTCAAGTGGCTAAGCAACCGCACAGCCATTTCGAATTACCCCGAGCAAGGGGGCGATGATGCATTCCGAAATGAAACTACGTCTCGAGGAGTTGATCTCCGTCGAAGGGGCACAGTGTTTCTAGGTTTTGTCCACATTGGTACTAATTAAGCACAGACCGCCCCCTTACAGGATGTTCCTCACCATAGGACCACTTTGTAGTTCCCATACCTGTCGGTTCGGGGCCTCTTCAGGTTTGCAATCGAGGGCTAGGCATGCATATTCTGTCCGATCATTCCTGTAGACCGCATTGGCCCCATTTGCCTCCGTGTTCTGGGCCTGATCAGGCCTGATCTAAAATGTCACAATTACGAATGTCAGGAAACAATGCTGATCCGCCGAGGATCAGATGATGAACGATGCATGTGTTCACACAGAACAAAGTTACCGCCTGTTACCGCACATCGGCAAAATCGATCGTCAGTGTTCCTGAGATCGATTCAAGATTTCATGGCCGATCGCCTTCTAAATTGGGTCAGCAAAGATTAGGTGTGGACCTACGCAGACTCCGTTCAAGCCAAGACTCGAAGTTGGTATTTGAGTCGACGGCTTTGAATCCTTCATTCTAGTGCCGAAAACAGATCACGAAAGGTAACCTTGGACAAGCCACTCTGACAGAAACTCATTCCCCATATCAGTTATTGCAAGCTGAAACAAACCGGTGTTCAAGGGGACTTGCTCTACTCTAGGAAGCCTAATGAAGGCACGGATGTATCTATGTAACAATATAGTATGATTATGCTGGGATAGTCGCACGTCTTTGGTGCGATGAACAGTATAAGATGCAATGGGTATTGATGAATGATGAATGATGTTGGCAATTGCAATGTTGATGCTGAGAATCAGATGCGAGTTTATGAGAGTAGCAACGAGACGAAGGATGAGTGGTGGAAAGTCTACTTATGGTCTTCATAAGAGCGACGCCAGTGCGGAACTGTCGATAGATGACAGACAACGGTCGAGGAATTATTTTTGCTCCGGATGAGCCATTGATGGAAAAAGCTCCGTGGAAGGTATGATCATCCCTTTATTGACCCTAAGAGCGATAATGTGCGAAAGCGAAGAGGGTTGTGATTCTCAATTCGCCGCATCAGATGCCTTTCGAAGTCGAAAGCACTAGGATCGGTTTCCAGGGATGTGCTCTCCTCTTCCAGAGTGTCGCTCTTCCCGGGAAGAATCCAGGGTGAGGAAGAATACGATGAACTGCGCGGTGGAGGGGATAGGTGCATGGCTTTCGCGGATCGAATCGTGCAACAAGGCATCTGAGTAAGAGGTTGTTGCATGGGAGGGGCAAATCCTGTTATTTTCTTAGTTTTCATGATTTTAGTGGTCGCATTGGAAGGTGTCAGGATGTCATTGTTGTTCACCTGACACAAGGGTGAACGGCGGTGCTTCGTGTTGGAAACCAAGGATGTAGCGGGTGGGGGTGAGTTCGAGTGGGTACGACGATCGGAATTAGAGCGGGCGGGAAGCACAGGAAAATGATACATGAAGGGCTCCTCCTGTTCTTGTGACGCCGAAAAGCTAAACGGATAGCGGCCAGGAGAAGGAAGTTCAGAATACTCAGGCGACATTTCAAAAATGAGCTCTGGTGATGTAGGCCGCCCAATGGAGGGGGGAGGATTTCTTGATATGACCGGTCGGCGTCGACGCGGAATCTCTATTGGTGTTGTAGTCGATTTATTAGGGATGATATAGGGTAGATCGTTGGGTGCCAGGTATATGGAGTGTTCCGTTTTTGAAGGGGGCTGTCCAGTACATAAGTAGTGTGTCAGGCGTTCTGATCGTAAGGGCTCACCATGGATAGAGAGATACAGTCGTGGAGGACGGGAAGTAATATTTTCTTGTCACCCAGCACCACAATGCTTCTTTCTTCAAGTTACACCCTCGATGCGGCACGCAATGCCACCAACTATCACAGTCTAACTTAGAGTAGAGTAAAAGCAAAGAGGACTTTGAAGACAACTGATTGTGTGATTCAATCAGGGTGATGCGACGGATCCAGATCCCGTATCACAGGCAAACCTGGCGTCAGCAAACCTTCGGCTGCAGATGCCAGATGTAAAGTGAGAGGAAGTAGAAGGTGCAGCGTAGAAGGAATTTCTTGGTGGCCTGGAAGAAGAAAGCTAGCCTCCCCCCCTCGTCGTGGCTTTAAGGAAAAATGAAGTGCTTCCAAACTTGGCGTGTCACGTTTCTACTTCGGATACGCGTGACAGTTGTGATATCACCACCCAAATATGGCAAGAATACAAAAGACCTCACCGCGGTGAGAATGCACACACGAATGTCCCTGATGGAAAAATAGAACAAGGCAGGGAAGAACAACGGTAATCTCCTTGACGATATCGACATACTAAACTCTCTTCATAATCTAGGCAAATTATAGGCAAATTGCAAGCACGCGCTCGCCGCTTCGCGTAACAATCAGGTTGATGTGAAATTTCCCGCCGGGACCGAGATTGGTATGTGCAGATATTTGCAATGAAGTAAAGGGCTTCCAAACAACCTTTGGAAAGCAGTTTCTAGTTCAACGTTCAACTCTAAGACAGAATCACATGGCCCCGGAGAATGCCAGCCTTCAGTGATGTCATCGGAGCACATTGCTGCGTCTCCCCCATCTCTTCCTCTCACCATCATGATCTACCCAGTCAATGTTCGTATTATCAGTATCCAACCGTCTACGTTGCTGACAGCCATGCAATTCAGGTATCCGGAATCGCGCCCACAACCACCGAAGCCCACCTCAATGATTTCTTCACGTATGTCACTATATCATTCATTTCCGTCAGTTTTAGTTCATCCCGTTACCCCTCGTCAGGTTTTGTGGAAAGTATGTTCTTTCACCATACATACCTCGCGCCTCTTCATCTAACGACCACTGCAGGATCAGCTCCGTCGATTATTCTGAAGACAAAGGGAGTGCAGTAATCTATTTCGAAAAGCCTTCAGCTGCCAAAACCGCTTCTATGGTGAGTTCAGACGATTACGTACCATGGCGAAACTCATATACGCCTTCCCAGTTAAACGGGGGCACTTTGGACGGTGCCAGTCTAACCGTCACCTCCGACGCCGCTCAAGATGTAGAGGAACCACCGAGGGAGGGAAGCCCGCTCGATCAATCCGATAAACCCAGAGCTGGAAGTAAGCTTGGAATATGAACTCTATGTCTTCATGGAACTCTAATCACCATCATAGTCGCGGCGGAATACTTAGCTAAGGGCTACCGACTTTCAGACCACATTCTCGAGCGAGCAATTGAGATTGACAGTAAGAGTTGCTTGCAATAAAAATCACCCGCCGCCGCTCATTCCGTCGCAGACAAGCAAGGCATCTCTAAACGCTTCCTCGACTACTTCCATTCTCTCGATACCGCAATCGGAGCCCGTACAATGGGCCCTGAACAGACTATCTCAGGCAAGGTCCAGTCCACTGTTACCGCTGCTACGCAACAAGCAAAGACAGTTGATGAGCAAAGAGGGCTATCAAAAACTGCGCATGACGTTGGTATCCCGAAGTTTGATCGACGAGTCACCGTCTAACTAAACCGCAACAGTACTACAGAAGAGCCATCTCGTCCCCTCTTGGTCAGAAGGTTCGCTCCTTCTACACTAACACATCTAAGCAAGTTCTCGACATCCACGAGGAAGCACGCCGCATGGCCGCAGAACATAAGGGAGCAGCACCAACTACCGGCGATGCTCCGGCAGCAAACACCAGTGCCGTTCCTGACCCGGTCACCCAGAAAGTGTAGACTGTTTCAAAGACGATTCCAAAGGTAGCCGAAGATATTGTGGTTTGAAATATGGACATCATAGCGCAAACACTTATGTTGTACGTAGTAAATTGTAATCCCTGGTAATCAAGTTGCATACAAGGTCATTCCAGATATGGCGTACGGCCTTCCATACGGGGTTCCACAGGCGATTTACTATCCATTTTGAACGAATCGGCCGCTGTGCGCACTTTCGGCCGAAATTGCTTTGGGGTCTATCATCAAGTCAAGCACTTTCGGAACACAGTGCCACCTCCTATCATATATTAAGAATATCCTCGTAGACCATGCCCTCTGAGCCTACGAAATCCGCTCAGGAAACAACCTCCGACGCACCCGATGCTTCAGGATGGTCAGCATCGCTCTACAACAAGGGCGCACCATTTGTATACTCTCCCGCATTCACCGCACCCGTTCTTGAACTTCTTTCTGCACAACCTGGAGAGCGCATAATCGATTTCGGATGCGGTAGT
This sequence comes from Tricholoma terreum, assembly GCA_003316345.1. Classification (NCBI taxonomy): domain Eukaryota; kingdom Fungi; phylum Basidiomycota; class Agaricomycetes; order Agaricales; family Tricholomataceae; genus Tricholoma; species Tricholoma terreum. The sequence goes on along the minus strand of QFEU01004550.1, from coordinate 12,364 downwards.
GGGGAGGTGACTTTAGAGATCAAGAAACGCGTCGAAGGAGCTGAGGGTGGTGTGGTTGTTGGACTTGACTTCAGTGAAAGCATGGTGAGTTGTACCAAGGCGATAGGCATACGCATTAAGAGTGTCTTCTAGATTACCCAGGCCAGAGCCAACGGACTGACGAATGCATTTAAAGCTGACATAGAATCACTGGAACATACGAGTAACATTCCCGAACTAGTCGAAAAGTTCGACGCAGTATTCAGCAATTCCGTCATACACTGGTGTAAAGGGAACCCTGAGGGTGTTCTGGAGAACGCAAAACGGGTATTGAAAAAAGGCGGACGTTTCGTTGGAGAAATGGGGGGTTTCATGAACTGTATCGGTCCGCCTCTCACCTAGCTTTGTGCATATACGGTGCACCTCATCGATTTTGAATAATGATTGTCAACTCGCAGGGGTCAGATTAGCTCTCCAGCATGTCCTCAGGTCTCGAGGATATGATCCTGCCCCACGCGACCCATGGTTTTTCCCCTCTATGGAGGATTACGTGAAGGTTTGGAGAATTGCCAGCATTCTGGATCGCGCTCATCATTCACCCGTAGCTCCTGGTTACTGCATCCTTTAAGCCAGTACATCTTTCTCTAACTCCACGAATAACTCCTCTCCCAGCAGGGCTTCGCGGGTGGTTACAAGTCTTCGCTCGGCAGTCGTTCTTCTCAGGAATACCGGATGAGGAAGTACGAGAAATGATAGAAGAGGTTGAAAACATATGTCGAGTAGACTGTCAGGATGCGGCAGGTAAATGGGCCATGGTTTATATGAGACTTAGATTTTCTGCTATTCTGATGTAGTATTGTCGGGAGCCGTTCCGGAGGCCGGGGTCAGGCCAGGGTGATGGCCCGTCTCAGAAATGCCACGACAACATGCCACGATATCAATCTCGTGACATTCTTTAAACTGCACGCCGATCATGAAGACCTTATAGACCACAAGCTCGGCAATAAATTTGCCTCGTTATATAATTCTACATGGTTGTCGAGCGAAAGGATGCCCATGAGCTCCGCAAGCCCGCTCACAGTCGCCCTGGAAACAATGCGATCCGAGGTGTCGATCCAGGTGTATCTGTTTCTCAGATGGTGCCCGTCTTATTCGATTATTACTCAGTACGTTGTCATTATACTGTTCCATAACCCCCGAGTTCATGAATCTCATCAGGTCCTTTCCATGGTGCTAGGTGGCTGTTGCGCGTATGTCTTCTAGTAGGTGGCAAATACTTGATCTAAATATCAACAGGAATGTGTGGGCCTATGAACAACTACTAATAATTAATCCACGTATCGGTGCGTCTGATCCTAATGCCTCGCGATGTTCGCAACCGATATCTGGATCTATACATGTAGGTTCTGCGCTAACATTTTCTCAAATGTTATTTATTACTACCCAATCTCTCATGTCTTTCCTTTCCTTTCCGCCGAACTGTCGCCTCCCGCGGCTGAAACCACGACAAGTGCCCCTGCGACGGTGGGCATTACATGTCCTTTTGTTAACAACAGGTTCCCTGCTGAATAACTGGGCGTTCGCTTATAACGTTCCTTTGGCCGTACTCATCGTGTTCCGGTCTGCTGGTATGTGGGATTGGAAAATGTGCAAGGAGTTCTGATATCATATTGCGGGTAGGTCTGGGAGTATCTATGATTCTGGGGTCCGTCTTTCTCAGGAGGCGATACTCGCTACTACAAATAGTGGGGTTTTCATTCTCGAATTGATGTGCCTTTTAATGATGGCATACCAAGACTTGTGTTGTCATTGTCTCCGCTGGTGTTGTTCTCGCCACCATTTCAAGACCATCCGCTTCTTCCAGTTCCCGGTCCGTTACGTCGTCAGAAAGTTCACGACTATACATGACAGGGATTGGTATGCTCGTTATTTCCTTGTGTTTGACGGGATTACTGGGATTATTGCAAGAAAAGACGTACAAGGAATACGGGCCATGTTGGAAAGAAGGTGTATTTTACACAGTACGCATAGTTAACATCAAACGAGAGATCTGCGTGTGACGTTCTCATTCTACAGAACTTTCTCTCTCTTCCCATCTTTTTGTTCCTCATTCCAGACATTCGACAAGGCTTTTGGAATCTCTCCCATGGGAGCGGAACTTCTTCATCCACCATTGCTTCGTTCTTGATTTTGGCAGGCAACTTGACCTCTCAGCTTATCTGCGTGTCTGGTGTGAATCAATTATCCTCGGTGCGTTTGCGACTCCTATAAAACTACGGATTAAGCTGACAATTTGCTAACAGCAAGTATCTTCAGTATCAACAAACCTTGTATTGACCGCCCGGAAAGCTTTGAGTCTGTGTTTTAGTGTGTGGTGGTTTGGCAGTGGATGGAATACCCAGCTGGGTATGGGTGCTGCGATGGTATTCATTGGGAGCCTTCTGTTTACTTTCGCTGGCGAAAAGAAGAGCAAAAAGGACTGAAATCATACGATATCTCCCCATAGATAGATCTAGACGGGCACAGTTCGCTTTCCAGTTTCTCGCTAAATACGATAGTCATTCACGATCACATACTACGCGTATACCAGGAGCTCGATTACCGTGTACCAAACTTCCTGTGATTTTAGTGACACCAGCACGGAGTTCTTCCAGTCTAAGGGAGCCTGGCGTTTGCGTGCGCCTCGTCGCAATTCCCATGTCGCTGGATTTGATTGCACAAGATGTAGTGATGGTTTCTCACAGGCGAGGGATAACATTCGAGGCAGTACATCGCTCGTGCCGTCCAGAGGGTGACACTGAGCTTATGGTGTACGGATAGTATGATGGACTACTAGCAGTTCCCGGCGCGTGCTTATCGTTATAAACTGACCAACATGCCAGAAATTCATGTTTCGGGGGAACGCCAGGGGGGCAATTGAGAATACAAAGAATACAACTGCGAAAGGCCATACGATTCCATCAACCGGGAAATAGAGCACGCGCTAATGTTCACGCACAATAAATGTGTATGACTTATGAAAGCCAGCGCACAATTGACAAGGACCAAGGCGGATATCTGAAGGAGATGTGAGCGTGAGGATGTGGCCAGCTAAACAATAACTTACCACCTCCCGCGTTGCGATACCAGTATGGAAGATTTTCCAGGTTGTTGAAGTTCTTTCTCCTTGAGTACTACAACGGAACAGTGGGCCGAGATACTCACAGGTGCTGTGGAACGGGTTCAAAGCAGATAGGGAAGAGATAGATAATCCGCGAGTGCATGATGTACTCGAGTACCATCCTGTGACAATGGACGACGGTGCTTAATGATATGTTCGAACCTCAAGCTTCAAACTCATCATGCAATAAGGTTCCCGTCCCTTAGGCCTTAAATGTAACCGCGAGAGGGCTTGAGGCGGAATCATTAAAAGAAAAGATCCAACGACACCAGATACCATTACCACAAAGTGAACAGAAGTCATTGACAGGAACAGTACCGGACACAGGCTTGTAAGAGAGGGAAAGCATGCCTCCGCGAACATCGCTTAGCGGTGGTGATCATGGTCGTGGTCGTGGCTGTGGCTGTGGTCGTGGTCGTGGTCGTGATCGTGATTGTGGTCGTGGTCGTGGTCATGATCGTGAACATGACCGCGAGCGTGGATACGTTTGTGGTTGTGCTCGTGCTCGTGCTCGTGCCCGTGGTGATGCACATGGTCATGGTTGTGGTCGTGGTCGCTGTCGCGGGGGCTGTGCTTGGGGAGTTGGAGACGGAGACCACGGTGTTTATGAGGCTTGGGCGACTTGTGATGTTTATGGTCTGGCTTTTCGTGTTTGTGATGCTTGACAGAGCGAACATCGTTGCTCCCTGTCCCATGATCACAAAGCTCCTCGCCGTCATCGCGGCATCGCCTCGCTTCGAGTCCCTTTCCACTTGTCTGAACAGATCCGTGAACAGGGGCAACGCCATGCTAGAAGAAATCAGTGGATGGAACGGATGACAAACTGCATATATACCTCGTTGCGGGCCATAGCAGAGGCGGTGGCCACGACAGTGCAGATGCTCAAGAGAGCGAGAAAGCGAGAAAGGAAAAACAGCATGTTGAGATAGATATAGTTTTATAACAAGGGAAAGCTGACAGAAGGCGTCTGATGAAGGATTCATAGCAGAATGGACGCACCTTTATACAGTCAAAAACGGTGGCTAACATGGAGGCCAACATGGAGGTTGAGTTGAACTCTTTCGGATTTACATCCGGAGTGAGGAATGCCTAATGGGGTTAGTTACTATTGCCAAGCCCATTCCACTTGTCTCCAACCTGTCATCGCATCTTTTCATCCACAAATTACGACTTATGACTATTACCACTTCTGGTACGATCCTCGTTTCCAACGGGTTTATCGCTCACGACTTCATTTCACATCCCCCCATGATCTTCAAGTCGCTACATAACTTGTCATCTTCAAAGCGGACCAAATCGTCCTTAAACTCCACATTCATGCCAAAGAATCGTGTACGAACGAAATTTAGGCCCTCAAAAGCGCCTCACTACTTTTACACCGCACTACCGAATAATTCGTTCGTGAGCGAACCAGATCAGACTCCAGGTCCTCCAGGTCGCAGCTCGCCTGCGCCTGTCACCACTTCCAGACCGCCACCCCGCCACCGTTTAACACCTGCAATCTCGTTGACACTGGAGAACACGGGTAGCGTTGCCCGAGATCATTTAGCGTCAGAAAGGACTTTTCTTGCGTACATGAGAACAAGTCTGGCACTTACCTCCGCTGGAGTGGGTATGTTCTAGGTCCTTTGCATCCTAGGATATTGTTGATTGTCACATCTATGTTACGTCTCCAAGGGCTCGTTCAATTGTTTACAGTGGCTACAGTTTCTAACCACCTCCACTTCGGGCATAGACTCCACATGTACATACAACCCCTGGGCGCTAGCGTCATTGTCCTAGGACTTGTGGTGCTTGTCATCGGTTCGTTGGACCCTTTTTTTCTCATTAGCAATACTTTCAATGATGCTCTCCAAATTCAGGCTTTTCGCGCTATTTTTCAGTGCAGACGGCACTCACTAAGGGCTACTTCCCAGTTGCACGAAGTGTGACGACTCTCATGACACTCGCTCTCGCTGCCCTCACATTTCTAACCTTTGGAGTATTGCTGGCCGGGAAGTTGGGCCCGAGTAACCCGTAGTGTGTACAAGATAAGAACTGTCTCTTGATAGGCTCGACGTAGGGCATCTTTAAGTTGATCTACTATCGTCTTTGGGGAGAGAAATCATGGAATCATTTTCCTTTACCTGGTAGCAACACTGACGGAGATATCATTGCGCAAGTTCGCACAAAGCTCATAAACGATTGTATAGTCTTTTGATAGCGACTGCCAGTGTGTTCGTCCGAGATCGGTCCGAAAGTCTGCATCCATTATCAAATCTGAAGTCTTCTAAAATGATTCCCTCGGACCGACGGACGTGTAGAACCGCGGTCGGCAAGCTTCAAGCTTCAATGCGAGTTGTCGTCCAGACTCGCCCTCCCTTCCCACCGAAAAGTATTTATATGGCTATGCCGCCATATCACGTGCTGGTGAATAGTGGCCTCTGGATGTTATCTGGCTTCTATGCCGACCCAACGGCGACGCACTAGATCCAAGAAGCAATTGAGCTCAAAAGCTCCCACTGCTCCTCCGGCGCGATTGGTCAGTTATCTACAGAGTCTGGGTACAACTCCTAACCCTTTCCAGTGTGTATCTAGACGGTTGCTCTACTCACTTCTGGCACTCTGCGTGGCCACTGCCTCTATATACTACAAGTACCGACGAGACGCTGGTGCTCTTCCGAACCGGAATACCGACCGTTCGATCCATGATTCCACTACATTTGATGTGGTCGATCTTCCTGGTAGAGGGAAGGGCATGGTAGCAACGCGTTTCATCAGAGTATGTATTCTACCTGGGCTAGCAGTCCCTGCTTCAGCTTCACCAGCAAGGAGAACTTGTTCTTAAAGAAAAGCCACTCTTCGTGGTGCCGCATCATGGTTGGTCTCAGAGGTCCAATCCATTATCATTTCGTCTGATCAATGTCGATGACCACAGTAACAATATCTCCATCCGCACTCATCTCACGATTGCTTCGCGAAGCCAACCCTGTAGACCGCGAAGTATTCCTCAACTTATCCTATGTCAATTTTCCCAAGAGCCTAAAGCCAGAAGATCATCCAGACCAAGTTGCTCTTGCCATATTCCAGACCAACGCCGTGGCCGCAGGACACGGTGTTGGGATCTTTCCCCGCATGGCAAGATTAAACCATGGCTGTTCCAGTGCGTTCAATGTTGTCTACACTTGGCGTGAGCAGGAGGGTGTGCTAGTAGTTCATGCACTTAGAGACATCCAGAATGGAAGCGTACGTTGCGTTCTTTCAGGTTCTGACTTTTTTTGTTCTGATTTTTCTTTTTAGGAGTTATTAACAACCTACACAAATACAAAACGACTGAGGAAGGAACGAAGGCAAGTGTCAACGAGTCCGATCATCTCTATGAGAAGACCCATGGATATACAGGGCATTCCTAGCGGAGCATTACGGATTTCACTGCACCTGCAGTGTTTGTTCACTTCCTAAAGCTCAGTCAGCAGTTTCGGACAAAAGATTACTCGAAATGTCAGCCGGTTACAACCGTTTCGCTACATGGGATGGTCACGGTATCAGTGGGTCGGAGGCAATCGGGATCGCCAGGAAGATATGGCAGCTTGGGGAAGATGAAGGATATTGGAGTGAGCGAGGAAGGCTTGCTGCTGACGCAGCATGGGTTGCGTCAGCCCATTCTGAGTGAGTTATCAAGCATACGAGGAATGCACACGCTAATGCGCTGATAGTGCGGCTGCTGTTCGTGAATGGGCAGCATTAGCCATTGAGTGGTATACATATGAGTTGGGGAGTGATACGGAACAGGTGCGGGAGATGAGGCCAGTAGTCAATCATCCGGAAGGTCATTTTGCGTGGGGCACACGCGAGACAGTTGAAGTAGGAGGTCCAGGCCACTGATGCACGGATCCTTACCATCATGCGTGTAACCGTGCCCACCCAGATACTTGCCACTTCGGTCATAAACGTGGGGTAGATGATTATATGATAACCATTTCACTCATACAGATCACAATCATTTGGAATGAAGACCTCTATTCTCTGTGTATACAGTGGAATGAGTAGAGGAAAGCTCAACCGAACAAGTAGATAAGCTGAATGCTGTACTGGCAGGAGCAATGTACATAGCTAGGTAAAACGAATCTCCGGCCACAGTCGTGAGAAGTCGAATGATATCGGATTCGGAATCAGTAAACAATTGAAAATCCGCCTGCGACGGCCACGTCCAACTCTACTAAGTTCCACCTCCTGGCGCTCATTTATTTTTCTTCCCTTGGACACCACCCTCTGCCTACCCTTGCTGCTAGTTAAGCTAGTCAGTTGCGTATACTGGTATATTCTCAACGTGCATTTCTCTACCAATGTCAGACTCCAACCATTCCACCCTTTCTTCAGCTTTTCCATTGGTCCTTCTCTCTACCTCGACCATGTCTACATCGTCCTCAGATGTCTTCATTCTTGCTCTGGGTGTGGGCCTAGCAGCTATCTACCTCTTCCGTGACCAGCTTTTTGCCGCCTCTAAGCCCAAAACTGCCCCCACTGTCGCCAACAAGGGCATGAATGGTTCTGGCAATCCCCGTGACTTCGTTGCCAAGATGAAGGAAACGGTGTGTCAAAATTTAACGTCTCGAGAAAGATTCTTTTCACTGATGCTACTCTATAATAGAAAAAGCGCTTAGTTATCTTTTATGGGTCCCAGACCGGCACAGCGGAAGAATATGCCATTAGGCTCGCTAAAGAGGCGAAAGCAAAATTCGGCTTGGCTTCCCTTGTGTGCGACCCAGAAGAGTACGATTTCGATAACCTCGACCTGCTTCCCGAAGATTGTGTGGCATTCTTCGTCATGGCAACTTATGGCGAGGGCGAGCCGACGGACAATGCGGTACAGCTCATGCAGAACCTTCAGGACGAGTCCTTCGAGTTTAGCAACGGTCGGCGTGCACTCGATGGTCTCAAATACGTTGTTTTTGGTCTTGGTAACAAAACTTATGAGCATTATAATTCCATCGGACGCGCTGTCGATGCCTCGCTGTCGAAGATGGGGGGTGTCCGTATTGGGGAGAGAGGTGAAGGCGACGATGATAAGAGCATGGAAGAGGACTATCTGGAATGGAAGGATGGCATGTGGGAAGCTTTTTCGTTGGCGATGGATGTAGAAGAAGGCCAAGGCGGTGACTCTGCAGACTTTGTGGTTTCCGAACTTGTCTCGCATCCTCCTGAAAAAGTCTACCTCGGTAAGCATAAGACTTTTCACTCAATGGTGTATCTGACATTGTCAAAGGCGAACTTTCGGCTCGTGCGCTCACGAAAACGAAAGGTATCCACGATGCGAAAAACCCTTATCCTGCCCCTGTTACTGTTGCCCGAGAATTGTTCCAGTCCACCGTGGATCGCAACTGTGTCCATATCGAGTTGAACACAGAGGGATCAGGAATCACGTATCAGCACGGTGACCACGTCGGTGTTTGGCCCTTAAACCCCGATGTGGAGGTCGATCGCCTCCTTTGCGCGCTTGGATTGCATGGAAAGAAGGACGACATCATTGGAATTGAATCACTCGACCCCGCTCTAGCCAAAGTCCCTTTCCCTGTGCCCACAACATACATCACTGTGCTCCGTCACTATATCGATATCAGCGCTGTTGCAGGTCGTCAGATTCTCGGGACGCTGGCCAAGTTCGCCCCCAATCCTGACGCTGAAGCGTTTTTGAAGACCATGAGCACCAACAAGGAAGAATACCACAAAGTCATCGCAGGCGGCTGTCTGAAGCTGGGTGAAGTTCTTCAGCTTGCCACGAAAAATGACCTTACAGCCCGCCCAACCCCGGATAATACCACTCCCTGGACTATTCCGTTTGACATCATTGTGTCCTCCATTCCTCGTCTCCAACCTCGGTACTATTCCATCTCGTCAAGTCCCAAGCTCTATCCCAATTCAATCCATGTCACCGTTGTGGTCCTTAAGTATCAGTCAATCGCCAACGAGCACACTCCAAACAAATGGGTGTATGGCGTTGGTTCGAATTTCCTGATGAATCTCAAATACGCTACAAATGGCGAGCCTGTACCGCTGATCAGCCACGATGCTGACCCCACCCTTGCCTCGATACCTACATATATGATGGAAGGCCCAAGAGGTGCATATAAGCAGGAAAGCGTTTACAAGTCCCCCGTTCACGTTAGACGGTCCACCTTCCGGTTACCTGCGAACCCCAAGAGTCCTGTCATCATGATTGGTCCTGGCACGGTGAGTAACGCCCCCAAGCACCGTTTCTTCCTTTAATTTATCGTGTCATGAAGGGTGTTGCTCCTTTCCGTGGCTTTGTGCAAGAGCGTGTTGCCCTAGCTCGTCGGTCTATTGAAAAAAATGGTCCAGACGCACTCGCCGAATGGGGTCGCATCTCTTTGTTCTATGGTTGCCGTAGGTCAAGTGAAGACTACCTATACAAAGACGAGTGGCCAGGGTACTTGGAAGAATTGCGCGGCAAGTTTACTATGCACTGCGCGTTCTCCCGCGAGAACTTCAGGCCGGATGGCGGCAAGATCTATGTTCAAGACCTTCTCTGGGACGACAGGGAGCATATCGGGGATGCCATTCTTAACGGCAAGGGTTACGTCTATATCTGTGGCGAAGCGAAGAACATGAGCAAGCAGGTCGAAGAGGTCTTGGCTAGGATCCTCGGAGAAGCCAAGGGTGGATCCGGTGAGGTGGAGGGTGTTGCTGAAGTGAAGCTATTGAAGGAACGTTCCAGACTCATGTTGGACGTCTGGAGTTAGATTTGTTTATTGGTGCGGTAATATGACCCTTCCTCCATTTCCATCCTAGATAAGGACCGGCAATGAATGCCCTTAGGCTAGCGTAATTCCAGTATATACATTCGTACTAAAGTATATTCGCATTGCATGGAACTAGCACTATTATGTACCCAGACTTGGAATAGATTTCTCTTACCCCTCAGGGCATCGATACTGATGGCTACATACACCCAATTGGAACAACTTTCATCTCCTTTGTGGCCGACGTTGACCTCGGACTCACAGTGATGTTGAGGGCTTCACTGGCGAGAGCATTGGTGCTTCGTCAGTTCTCCACCTCATCGTCAATACCGAATACAACACATTCTCGGTCACCGTATGACAGCCCGACACACTCAGAAAACCAAGTGCCCTCTTTCTCAAGTCCTCAGTCGCTCAAGGCAACGTCTGGTGGGACTCATTCCGCCTCAAACCCGCCTCCCGCCTCCGACACGCTGAACGCTGGGGATCAAAAACGAACATATGATTTAGAGTTGGTCAAACGACGCCTCCGGGAATGGTCGGGCCAAGCCGCTATCAACGTCAGAAACCAAGCGGACGATTTCACAGTGAAAGCAAAGACGACATTTTCACAACTTGGCTTACACTTGAACAAAGTGACGGGTTATGAGGCCATTGAAGCGCTGAAGCGTGACGTGGTGGATCAAGGTGTGTATGTACATTGCTTGTGACTCTGATTTCACCGTATCTATTCACGTTTTCAGAGGCCAAGATAAATGTGACGCGACAAGCTGCACGACAGGCCAAAACTGCATATGAGCAAGCTGTCATTGAGCGGTCTAACTCTCAAAGAGAGGTCAATGATCTTCTCCAACGTAAATCTGTCTGGACGGACAGCGACGTCAGCCGCTTCACGACGCTCGTGCGACAAGATCATCTATACGAGCAGGAGGAGGCCCGCGCGAAAGCAGCTGTGGATGAGACAGAAGATGCAGTAGAACGTGAATTTAGTCAGTTGATGCGGACTATCCTTGCCCGGTACCACGAGGAACAGGTCTGGTCTGATAAGATACGAAGCGCCTCGACTTACGGGTCACTCGCTGCATTGGGCCTCAATATGTTGGTGTTTGTGATGGCGATAGTGGTGGTCGAGCCGTGGAAGCGCCGAAGGCTTGCACAGACGTTCGAGAAGAAGATTGAGGAGCTGAGCATGGAGGATGCGGCGAGGTTAGATGCAAGTATGAAGGAGATTGGTAGGCAGCTCGCGAAGCAGGGACAGATGCTTGTTCAAGTCACTCAAGACTTGTCCGGAAATGTCTCCTCGACGTCAGCGGAAGAAGCCAAAGCGGAGACCACGACGTCCACAACGGGCAATATTTCTCCCGAAGTTATCGCCATTAGTAATGACTGGAAGTTAGCAGCAGTGGCAACCGGTGCCTTTGTAGCTGGTGTTGTCGGTAGCTTGTGGCTAGGCCATTAACACTAGTATAATGAAATAAATTTCAAAAACATAGAGAGCTCTATCATGCAATATGGGTCACCCGTTCATACATTCAAACTCCTGTAGACGCGACAATGTACTCTGGATACGTAATGACCCTGTTTGAGTTGATCCCCAATCACTGGAGATGGCACTGACCTGTCGTTGAGCAGCTCTCCAGTGTTATCTACCATCTGGCAAGCTTCCCATGACTGGATGTTCCACTTTTGCCAGCCCCATCCGTCTTTGATCTGTGAACATCATTGCTTGTGTCCCCTGGAGTCATTTGAAAAGAAACTAACCTCTGGTTTCTTGTGAGGTGCCAGAACCACAAGCCAACGCGACTTCAGACTCAGCTCCCAAAGGAGAGAGAAAAGCTGTGAGGGATTTTCCACGAGATGAAGAGCAAATGAGCATATCACCATTTCAATGACAAGCTGTGGTGGTGGTCGAGAGCCATCCAGCAACTCAGATTCTTGTAACCCTGGGGCAGAGGAGGTACTAGATGCCAGTGGCGGTAATGCACCTTCTGATATGTCTTTGAATGACATGGGTGCGCAGGTGAGCGAAGTCCTGTCCTGATAAGCAGCTGCAGTGTGCTGGTGGAAGAATCAACTGAGGTCATCGAGGAGGTCAAGAGACTGACAGGATCTGCTGCAAGAATAAGAGGCTGGAAGTCGGGACTCAGTGGAGGAATGGCTGGATTCTTCCGACGAGGTGTTGAGGTTGGTGCATCTCCACCTTCACCGAGTGACTTGTAGACTTCGCTGCCTGTCCTCCACCACTCAACGAAGGCTAGTGTGACCTCCCCGCTAAAAAGTTGTGTGATAAGTCAGATCGGAGCAGTGAAGAGAAAGGTAAACTGGGACAACCTGCCTGGTTGCATCATGATCTGATGCTTAGCTGTGGATCTTGAACAGAAAAATATTACAAACCGCAAGCCATGTCGAAGACAAATACTCCGCCATTTTTATTGATGTTACAACTTTCCATGTGCCACCATCTATTTGGGTGCGATCCTTGAGC
>QFEU01004548.1:0-22472 GCA_003316345.1 Tricholoma terreum | reverse complement strand
CCTGACTTCCTCGCGCAGCAAGTGCCCGACACTCCGTCAGATTTTGTCCGTGGCACCTCTTTCCTGTTCCCTGAGTGGCCTGTGAGTAGCAATGTTTGTTATAAATCCTTTTCCTAAGCTGTTTCTTCCTGTGTGAAATTTCCATTCTGCGGTCGCCTTGCTTGCAGATACAATGGAGGTCAATTGGTATCTCGCCTCGCCATCACGATTGTTGCTATATTCTTTGCATTAGGTGATAGACCAGCTCCGTCGAAATCGCCGTCGTTCATGATAACGATTGGTGTTCTTCGCACAGTGAAAATACCAAGAGAATAACTGATGACTATGGCCGGGCTTTCTTCAAGGAACGGATACTTGATCGCGAGGAGGTACGCACCTTGAAAATCTTCTGAACATTGATGTAAACACACTACTACGTTACAGAGGTCAACAACTCCAGTTTTTCATTAGCACCAGTAGATAAGAAGTCTATCACTTCTCTGGGGAGGTCGCAAAAGATGAACTTCTGAGAAGTCAAGGTATCAATTGTGAGGACTGTTTTATTGTTTCTATGTGTGTCCCCACATTGTATTATGTTTTCAGTGGTTCCTTCTGTTCTGGCTGTCCCTCTACCTTTAACAAGCGGTCAGCTGCCCGTCGCGTCTGCCCCACGCTCAGAAGAACCTTCACCCGTGATATATTCCACTCAGCCTGCTACTACAAAGTCGAAGGCAAGGATCCTTGTAGACATGCAAGCAGACACCTGGGGAATTGCACTTCTTGGGGATGGCGGAGTTGGGAAGACAGCACTGGCTATCCAGGTAAGAGCTCCTGTTCCATGTTAGACGATTATGAGCACTACATGTCACCAGCTCACCTTGGATCAATGTTGGTAAGTCAGCATCCATTGCAATCCGAGTTGTGATTTTCATTGACGTTTTTCCCTTTCTTTCTAACCCAACCTCTGGGTCAAACGGAATACGATCCGACCACCGAGGATGCATATAGGAAGTTTGTGCCTATTGACAAGCGAGCTTGCTTTGTTGGAGTCATTGACACTCCTGGCCTAGGTTCGCAATCTTCTTATTATCCATATCTGTTCTCTCTGAGGTCTGCACAAAGGAGTATGCAGATCTTGTCCAGAAGTAGTCCCATCTTGAAGTTCTGACGAAGGTACCATATTCCAGCGCGAGTCAAGCATTTGCCCTGGTGTATTCCATAGGATCACGTTCAACGTTCGAGCGGGTCGGAAGCTTCCGACGGATGCTAATGGTCCAATGGACAAGGAGCAGTACCAGCCCTTCTTCCTCCTCGTCGCAAACAAAATCGACAAATTCTGTGAGAGGGAGTTTTAGTCGGAACGTCAAGAACTTGCAAAAAAAACTAGTATATCGAAACGGCGAAGACGAAGATAGTAAGCGTACAGAAAGTATTTTTCGATCTTGTCCGGATGTTGAGGGGTTCTAAGTCTATGCCACATGCAAGTTCAACCACTAATAAACAATTAGCCGTGGAAAATCATGCGTATCAATGTAGCTGTAGTCTGCATGCGTATGTAGGACTTCTAACTCAAGCGGCTGGAACCTGTAATGCCAGTGATTTGTTGAAATTATGTAATCTACTATCATTTAAGCAAGTGCTACACTGATGACAGCACCAAAGAGGTTGACAGTTCTCATATCTGGCTCAGGTACTTTATGTCGTATATCTGCATGATGGTTGGCTTTCCTGGATAATATCTGACTGCCAGGAACCAATCTGCAGGCGTTGATCGACGCCCAAAATACACCATCCCTTCCGAATGCCCAAATCTTCCAGGTGTTTTCAAATCGAAAAGCTGCATATGGCCTGACGCGTGCCGCTCAAGCTAATCCACCAATCCCGACCGCGTATCTGGCCCTCCAGCCTTATCTAAAAGCTAACCCAGGCAATACGAGAGACGATTACGACGCGGAGGTCGCGCGGATAGTCCTGAGGAAGAATCCCGATCTAATCGTCCTAGCTGGCTGGATGCATATCTTTGGGGACGGATTCTTGCAATATTTTGATGGAAGAATGTCGTTAGAAGGCGAGGAAAAACCTAGGACACCGATTCCTGTGATCAACCTCCATCCAGCCCTGCCAGGCATGTTCGATGGAGCGAATGCTATTGTGCGTGCGTACGAAGCGTGCCAGAGGGGGGAGATCTCACATTCGGGTGCAATGGTTCACCGAGTGGTAAAGGATGTTGACCGTGGTGAACCTCTGGTTGTAAGAGAGGTGAAGATGGAAAAGGGTGAGCCGATCGAGGAATATGAGAAGAGACTACATGAGGTGGAACATGAAATTATCGTCCTGGCGGCGAAGATGATCTTAGACGATGTGCGGTGAGCGCTACATATTGGTGGGTGACCATTTGTGTCGCGTGTTTTCAAGTGCTACTAACTAGTCACCCACCGTACGACAGCCCAACCCGCGCATCCGTGAGTTAGTTCTTGTAACGACGTCCAAAGTAGCACTCGGTACTACAAAATAATTATGTCTACTGTCGCCTATTGCTCGTGAAGATATGCAAAGTTGCTTTCAACTTTGTGATCTTAGCCGCTGCCAAACAACAAATGAAATATGCCTTTGAAGTCACTGTTATTTTCCAACATCCTACGCATACACTGGTTACCTCCTCCGCTTCACTTTCCTCGCCATCTTCGCGATACCCATCCCCTGGTTACATTGAAGATTTCTAGCACTGTCTGATTCTCGACATCTGCATCCTATCAGAATCGTTCACTGCGTCGCCCCGACGAGAAGTTGACGCATAGGATATCTAGTATGGGGGAGCGCTCTGATTCGGACATGGTCTGCTATCCTTGTAGCTCACGTACAGAGGTATCGGACTGAACGTTTTCACCAGATATATTCTCCTCCATCGACCTTGTGTACCATCTCGCCCGCACCACACAATTATGGTTCATCCGACGTATATGTTCCTCGCCTCGAATTTGACTCATTTGATACTATGCCTTTCTCAGTTGCGAATCATCCAATTTCTATTCCTTGATATAGATTAATCGATCGCTAACCAGGCGTCTTTTTCCAATCTGTTTGAAGGCGAACTGGAGGATTCTCGAGCCTCGATGGCCAACGGGAATATGAGTTATGATATTGAGGTCTGTTCATTCCTGAACTCAGTCTGACGGGATTCATCTACTGTTCAGCGTTTAACGGACCTGAAGGATATCGACCCTGAATGGGACGACGACGATATTGATGTGAGTGACCATAAATTGGGCTCGTTCCCCCTCCCCTGAACTATCTGGACATTTCGAAAGGAAATTGTGATCATGGCACCGAAATCTTCTGGCAGATTGCCGACCATCCTTGAAGACTTGTCCGACGTTGATCCAGATCTCAAGGTCCGTCTGAGCAAATTCATTGGTGGCTACAAGGTTGAGGTGTCGAGCAGACGAACACGATATCTGGTTTCGAACTCTTGGGCTATTCACCTCGCGCCAAAACTAAGCTTTGTCGAGAACGCGATACAAACCGACTATATGCGTTGAAGACCTTCTCCAATTGCGCCCAGACTGATTCGACGGAAAGGACTATTCTAAGCACGATCGATGGTACCCTAGCACCATTTCTTCCCCAGGTGCATTGGTTCCAAGAAGAAGAAGGGTTGCACATGATAGTGGTGCGTCTGAAGTCATTCCGCCAACGCAAGACACTCATTAGGAAATCAGGAATATTATCCTCAGGCCAGTCTTTCTATGCTCATCGCTCGACACGGCGCTTTGAGGTCTGACCATGCCCTGCTCTATGCAAGCGAAATTGTGGAATTATCATCATTATACTGACCTCATCACTGACCACTTGGTTATTTCAGACGCAAGGAATTTGGGCTCTGCATACTGCCGACATCGTTCATCGAGATCTGAGTGCAGACAACGTCTTGATTGATGCAGACGGTCACATCGTTTTGACTGGTTTTGAACATGCCGCCAAGATCGAGCAGCTACAAGGGATGCAGGGTAAGGATCACAAGCTTACGCCTGGAGGAGCGAAGGAAAACCAAGCTCCGGAACTCCTGTTGGGTTGGTCCCACGACTTCGCCGTGGATTGTTGGGGATTTGGAATCTTGTTACATCTTTTGCTTTCCGGTGTCGTAAGATCTTCTACCTCTTCCAGTTACCCGTGCACTAACAATGTGCACATCATTCTAGCATCCGTTCAAAGGAGACAACTTAGCTGTGACTAAAGAATACCTTCTCAAGAAGATCATCCGTGACCCGATCGCTTTGCACCCCTTTCTTGAGCCCGTGGCTCGGGATCTAATAAGCAAGGTATACTCCGTTTTCGAACGAAAGGTTGCGATTGCCTGTTTACAGCCCTTTCATCTTGACAGTGTCTTGAACGCAATCCAGTCGTCCGTCTAAACATTACTGCTTCGCACAGACATGACTATTTTTCTGCGGTGTATGCGCTTTGACCTTTGATTTCACATTATACTAAGACCCTACTCCAGAAGGTGGGAAGCAGTAACTGCAAAGCAGATCCCAGGTTTGATCTTCGCTAAACAAACAAATTTTCCCTTGACTACCTTGAGATAGTTCCCCATCCCCCGCCCTGTTTTGGCGCTGGGTACCGCAACAATGTGAACAACGCCGCCTTCCTGGAACTCCGCAAGTACGATCATTGTTTGGAAAGGACGTTGTCACCAACGCTGACCTCTGTGGCATGTTCACAAAATACCCGAACGATGTCTTCGAAACAGCAGAATTTCCAAGAGCTTCCCAAAGTTTCCATGATGTCTTCTTTATCTTTACTGGACAATATACCCGGGTCGGTCCAGGAGACGCCGCTGAATTTGGAGCTGGGCCATTCGATGCACAACCCTTTCATATGTAATAATCCTGTCGTGGAAGTCGCTGCTAAGGACCGCATGGAACAGTTTTGGAAGACCCTGGATTCGGAGCAAAACCCGATCGCCTCTCGAAATCCTACAGACGTCGTCCTTTCTCAATCTCACAAACTTCGCAAAGCACGATCTTCAATTCAGCTGGAACAACGCGTTTCTACGTTCAATACATCTTCGCTACACAACAAACTACGGAAGAAGTCCCGACCGGTTAGTGGAGTACCGCCTTCGGACTGGGACCAACACGAACGGACATTGCCTAGTCTCGAACTTCCGACAGGTGTTGAAAAAATCGGGAGTGGTATTGGGTTCACATACACCGTCCCTGCGGCTGCTCAATCCAAAGCTTCCATCTGCACGAATGTGCCCACAACCTGTCACAATAAGCTCCAGGTTAGACTTCCAGTATTGGCCCTTGGACTACGCCTTGCGAACGAATTGTGCAAGACCATGACCAGGACCAGAGCAAGACTGAGTTCTGCACGTCACGAGGATTGCAGGCTCGAAGAGACATCCAGGCAGGATTCGCATTGGAGCCTAGTGTTGCCTATCAGGTCTCTCGACCCGTCACCTACTCTAGCGATGTCGATCTCCAGCTCTAATTCAAGCTCTCCTTTATCGGAACCTGTTCTGCTTACGCCCGATACTCTTGATTTCGAGGAATATGAAGTGGGGATAAAGAATGGGCTCGAGGAAGACGCTACACTCGAACCTGTTTCTACTTTGCGCTTAGTCTCTCCATCTGTGGTCCGGTGTCTGGAGAGTTTCTAGTTTGAAAAATAGTTCGACTCCGCTGTATGGTTTTTCACTGGGCTTTAATTTAGCTGTCAATTTGTACATCCGACCTCGTATTTGTAGAAACGTACATTATTGTACTTGAGTGTATGGCATTGGCCGTACGAATAGACAGAATCCTTGATTATGACTACTCCTGAATGTGAGTAACGGACTGACAGTGGCTGCCAGCTGAGTCCTTATCACACTTTCAAAGTAATAATTCAAGTCTCTAAATTACAAGAGGCTTGTAGTAGTAGTTGCCCAAGTTGCAAATTACGGTAGATAGGTATGTAGTATCTGCGTAGTGGCAGAGATCCCCCACAAGTTCATATCCAGCCAGCGTCCTTCAACATATGGCGAATGTGAATATTGTCGGGCTTGATCTCACCGTTCAGCGGTGCGAAATATTTGCGCAGTTTGTCGTTAAACATGACAGGATAGAACAAGCCTTCCTTCTAAAGATAGATGAGGAGGAAATCTATCAAAAGTATGAGCAAGTAGCTACCTCTCTTGTTTGACCTTTTCTTGTTGTCTGTCCGGTGACTTTGCCTGAATGCCAGTTGCCACCTACCGTTCTCACCCATACGAGATCTCCTGGCTGCGACGAATGAAGAATGATTATAGTTATACACACTACATGAACTCACCCGAAATGCGTATGGCCATGGCTCATCAAGATCAACTGGTTGAGGATCAGAAAGTGTGGCGTGACTGGCGTCGCTATCACCATCACTCCAGGATTCCGCTTCTTCTGGAGAAACGGCGCGCAGTGGGGTGTGAGTAGGTTGTGATGCGCGATAATTCTTTCGAGGGGTATGCATGATGTGATTGAGATAGTATCGATGGGCGTCTTAGAAATCCAGGTGGCAATGTGGGCGCTTGTAAATGGGTATTGGGTATTTGGGATGGGATAAATCCAACACATGTTATATATGTGTAAGCTGTGTGGCACATGGTCTGGGCATGGGCCTTTGTTCTGTCAAAGCCGCTAGAATAAGGTATCTAGAATGGTCGGAAATAGCAACTTGTGTTGGCACAATAACGCCCACAAGCCAAATAGCCTTTTGATTCCACATCTGGCAGTGGCATCGATAATCACGACCACGAGTTATCCATGTTGTATCATGCATGGCCATCCAGCCAGCTCGGTCGCAAGTCCAGCATGGTAGACACGTTTGAGCTGCTGGGGCAATACGCCGAGACCACCTCCATTCATTGTAGTATTCAATTGCTTTATTGTTCCAGGAACAAGTGATTGTACTCCTTATTCAGCTTTAGATTATAACACACACAAACAGTGTTACATGTCAAGTTCGCTCACGTTGCGGCAACTTTGTACACTTCGACTACATGGCCTCAAACTTGGATGTAAGTGTGCGAAATATTGCAATACTATCACTAACAGATTCCGAAATGCAGCGTGCCATCGATATCGTTCAACGCGCAATAGATGAGGATGTCAAGCAGAATTATGCCGAAGCCTACAAAGGGTATCAGAACGCGTTGGATTATTTCATGCTTGCAATGAAGTGTACGTCAACACATGGAATGCTTCATCTGATCCATTGACTACCATGCCACCTACCAATAGACGAGAAGAATGATAAATCAAGGCTTCTGATCCGGACGAAGATAAACGAATACTTAAGCCGGGCGGAGATGTTGAAAGAGCACCTTGCAGGAGGAGGCAGTATCAAGCGCAATGCCATTGGGGTTACGGGGAGCGGAACCGCCAAGAAGTGAGTGTGTCGTCACTCCGTTGTTCAGTCATGCCTTACAGACAGCGTACCAGGAAGGATGACGACGATGACCAGGACCCAGAGGTGAAGAAACTCAGAGCAGGTCTTTCAGGCGCCATCTTGGCGGAAAAGCCGAATGTGAGGTGGGACGATGTTGCGGGTCTAGATGGAGCGAAGGCTTCATTGAAGGAGGCTGTCATCCTACCCATCAAATTTCCTCATCTATTTACCGGTAAACGGACACCATGGAAAGGAATCCTACTATATGGGCCACCTGGGACCGGCAAATCGTATCTCGCAAAGGCAGTTGCCACTGAAGCAAAAAGCACTTTCTTCAGCGTCAGCTCCAGCGATCTTGTGAGCAAGTGGCAGGGAGACTCTGAAAGGTATGTCTGGATTATCATCCATGGCGTGGATGCAAGTCCTTACCTTGCCACACAGATTAGTCAAACAATTGTTCGAACTTGCCCGCGAATCGAAACCTGCAATCATCTTTGTCGATGAGATCGACTCGCTCGCTGGATCACGAAACGAGTCCGAATCAGAGGGTTCAAGAAGAATAAAGACCGAATTCTTGGTTCAGATGAACGGGGTTGGACATGACGATACTGGAGTACTAGTCCTTGCTGCAACCAATATTCCATGGCAACTGGACAACGCAATGAAGCGTAGGTGCGGCCGGCCGATGTTCCCTCCTTTGCTCGTCATTGAAGCTGAATTCTCCTAATAGATTCGAAAAGCGAATATACATTCCGTTACCAGGCCCCGAAGCACGGAAACACATGTTTCAATTACATGTTGGCGACACGCCTAACGAACTCACGCAGAAGGACTTTCGTCTCCTAGCGGAAAAGACTGAAGGCTACTCTGGCTCTGATGTTTCTATCATTGTGCGGGACGCGCTAATGCAGCCTGTGCGTAAGGTCATATCGGCGACGCATTTTAAACGCGTTCGAGACCCGACATCTCATGATAAGGAAGCAACTAAATGGACGCCTTGCTCACCCGGAGACCCTGCCGCTGAAGAGAAGTCATGGTCGGATATTGAATCCGACGAACTGTTGGAACCAGCTCTGAAAATTGCAGATTTTCTGAAGTCTTTGGATAGTACCCGGCCGACTGTGACGGAGAAGGATATTCGACGACATGAGGAATGGACGAGAGATTCTGGTGCGTCTGGTTCCTATGCATTATTATGGCGTTATAACATTCTTATTAGGGAATGATGGTGCATAACGCACTATCTATGCAAGATGCTCCTCTTGTGTTAGTTATCAATTATACCTCTAGTTGTTTGGGAACGTGTAGATTTGGCTCTCATTCTCATTGGTGTCTTTGTTGCCGTCATGACGATAGGCATCTCGATTGGTGGTCAGTCCGTCGGTTCATTCTGGTAATGCTCGCACATCCGCAGCCATAGTCGCTGTCTCTTCCTGTCCTTTTCTTTCGAACGTGATCTACATGACTTATCTTGATGTGAGTCGATAATTACACTACTTTAGAAGTATAATTTATTACCAGGCGGATAGTACCACACTAAGGAACTACGAAAATGTATCTTGGCAGCCTTGATCACTTGGGCGAACATTCACCCAGATAGGTGCTCGTCAATATGTCATTCCTACTTGGCTCGGTGCAGTACTCTACATCATGACTGGTCAGGCCTTGGACGCACGGGCCGCTAGAACAGCTTCTCGAAGCCTTTTGATAGCCTCGTCCACATCTTTCTCAGGGGTAAGACTAAAAGAAGCTCGGACGTATGCCGTCTTCCTTCCGTTGGGCAGAAAGGCTGTCCCAGGAAGTGCGAGGACACCCCGCTCGACCCCAGTGGTGAGGATCACTGAGTGCGAATCTCCTTCATCCAATGGGTCGTCGCTCAAGAGCAGCTTAAACCTGAGATCCATGAGCAAAATAATCCCATGTGTCATGCGCAGGTCGCTCCTGTTGGAACGCACCATACAAACATGCCTGCTTCAGGCGTTGTCCACTCTGCTAATCCCGTAAGATGGGTCCGCATGGCACGCTCAAATATGTCACGCTTCTCGCGATAAAAAGCGGACACACTCTCGGTGTGAATCTTGAAGCCTTCGTATCCCCAGGAATCCAGTAACTTGTAGACGATGATTTGCGTAAGTGAAGAAGTTTGAAGGTTTGATGTCGACGTCTATCGCAATCAGGAATAAGTTGATACATCAGAAAAAGCAAATTTCTCTCGAACATACGTGTTGATCAATGGCATTGAGGAGGGGTTCTGGGCCTGACGCAAAGCCCATTCGAATCCCGGCCGACAGGATTTTGGACAAACTGTCAAATCGGAGCACTCGACCGACCTCTGGCTCCTCCAGCTCAAGCGAAAAGTAAGAGGGGTAACGGGGAGCTTTTCCGTAGTATAAATAATAGTAAGGATCGTCTGGCATGCAGCAAGTAGTAAGAAAAACCCGTTCTCAGGCAGACAAAACACATGCCTTCGAGAATGATAAGATTATGTTCTCGAACCAGTCGAAGAACATCTTTGCGGCGTTCCAGAGTCGCGGTCATCCCAGTAGGATTACATCCATACTGATGATATATCAGCGGAAGATACTTTTTGTCTGAAAATATACTGACTGGTACGGTATACAAAATCTTCGGCTTGGGTTTGCCGGAGGGCCAAGTCTCCAAGATAGAACGTAAGGAGTTGGCAGAGATACCGCGCTCATCCGTTTCCACTTCTACAGGTCGCGAAAAACATAGTTGAGTAACACAGAGATCTGGAATAGAGGATGGCTAACCTATTATATCACAACCTAAATTTTGAAACATAGGTATTACACCACTGGCTCCTATTAATTATAGTTGAAGCACAAGGGAGGGTCATTGGCTTACGCATATACAGGTGATTCAAGGAGGACCGGATCCCCAGGGTTCACAAGAACGGTAACGGCCTGTGTGCATCTCATCAATTACACGTATCAATTAATGGAGATTTTGTATAGCCTACTTTGAAGATCAAGTCTTGAGATCCAGCGCCAATCGAAACACGCCAGCCTTCATTTTGCCTCCGGCCGTGCGAGAATTCCTGTAAGCCGTTGATCCAGCTTATAAGTTGCTTCTCGCCTGCCGTAGGGCCGTACTGTAGGCTTTGTGCAAGCTCCTTTCCTTCGATCTTCAGGACAGTCTCTTCCTCGGGATCGATCGGTGAACGAGCTGTGAAGGCGAACGACGTGAACGGGAAAGTGTCAGGATTAGGTTTCCCGGCCAGCAGGGATATAATTCCGGGGGTGGACTCTACGGGATAGAGACTGCGGACTTGGTGATTGGATTTAGGGAGACCAGACCAACAAGGTGGATTGAATTGCTACATACTCGGGCTGGGCTGTCGGTTTTTGGCAGCATGGGAGAGAAAATAGGTGTAGAGTTCTGCGGGGAGGGACTTGACGATGGAAGTCGGGTGAACCGATTTTACAGCCGACGCTGGCGCGACATTTTTATGTTGAAAGTTGGGAATCTACAAAAGTGTAAGCATAACAAGATTGAGGGTTTTACTGCACACCTTGCCATTGGGAACAACTGCAGAATTGGCGACGGCGGGGGTGAAGAATTTGTCGGAACAGGGCCTCGGCCCGGACTCACATCCCCAAGTTACGCACGATGTACTTATAAATATGCTGCATGTCAACTTCACTCCCACCTACCTGGACGAAAATGGTAGATTAAGCTGATCCTCGCACATAGTGATGCAAGTTCTAAACGGATATCTCTAGGACTACTTTCGTGATACTAGTATCTGTTGAGCCCTCCTCTCCGCCGTCTTCGGTTGCCGTACTGTCCGATTTATTGTCGCTGTTCGTTTGTCTGCCGACAATTCCGATTCCTCTTAATCCAAAAAGTCCTATAATAATGCCCAGTGCTGCCGCAGAAAATAATGTCCATCCTGCTGCTCTGAATCCCACCATCAGGACTTCCGGAGAATTTTGGGGGAGCGACGGATGGCTTTTGGAATACCTTCGAGATACATTGGTCGCTACTGAGGTTGTAATGGCCATCCCGAGCGACGTCCCTAACTGATTGAGAAGTGATGATCAGTAGTGTCCAAGATCAGGAATACATTGACCAACACGAGTAGCGACATTAAAAATCCCGCCGGCGAGAGACTGGGAATCTTCATCAAACGCGGAGGATATCTGCAGAGTACCGACAGGATATACTATATCTGCGCCAGCTATAACAAGCTATGCTTAGAACACGGCGTTGGATATAAGCTAGATCACGAAGCTCACAAATAAGGATCATCACCCAAAATGACATAATCCAGTAGGATGCATGTACGTCGACCATGGCAAAGATTATGGGTGCAATCTCAAGGTAACGTCAAGATCGGCGGGGGGCATTTAGATGATGTTACATACCAGGTTACCAACAAGACCTCCCAACATCAAAGGCTGGCCTGGGAACCAGTTCATCATCCAGCCACCCATGAGATTGGTGAAAAAGCCAGCAGTCACCATCGGAATAAAACGTATCGAGGTTTGGAGAGGAGTCAGAAGCTTCACTTGCTGATAGCTGTCAGGAATAAGAATAAGCATTAGTTACTAGGCCGAGCTATCATAGCTAAACCTCACGGACTACAGTGTACAAAAGTAGATCAGCACGTTAAAACTCCACCTGCTGTTTTGGTGAGGATGACAAAGGAACAATCTAAGGTCGCACTCGCCATGCAAAGAAGACCATCAAAATGACAGCCGTCATTTTGGCCCCAGGCTGACTCCACATGCTCGGTGGCATCAGAACGGAAAGATTTTTCGCCTCCCTCCAGTGCTCATAGTACCAAAACGCGAGGAGAAGCACCACCGACGTACATATGCAGGCTATCACTTGCGTAGACGCCCAGCCGTTGGATGCTGTGGCGGAGTCACTGGGGAAAATCATGAGTACTGATAACCTGAAAATGCATGCACATTCGTACGCAAGACCAAAAGTCAGAAGTCCTACCCCGGACGTGCCAAGGAACGCGCCTCCCCAGTCTAACCCCTTTGTATACTTTCGATCATCTTGATCTTTCGGTAATACCAGGAAGCCCAAGATTACGAAAAATGAAGCAAATGCCGTTTGGACGTAGAAAATCCCGCGCCACGTGGCTGGACTTTGCACGATTATGCCGCCTGTTCGAGTACAACAGATGCTAAACATATCAATAAAGTCCAATGAGGGTTGACAAACCTAAAACGAGCCCAAGGATAAAACCGAGTGGTTGACCGGCTCCCAATATACCGAAGGCTTTATTTCTTCGTGAACCTTGTGGGAAATGGGCGACGAATAATCCGATGCCAGAGGGCGTATTAGCAGCCGCACCCAAGCCTTTGAGCGCCACAAAAACGATGAAGGCTTTATCGTTTGGTGCAAAAGCTGCTCCGATACTCCTGTACCGCGAGCGACATGTGAGGCGTCACAGGCAGACACGAAAAAACAACTTTGCAATACCATGCTGCAAACCAAGCGGACCCAACGAGAAACATAATTCTACCGCCAACGATGTCGGCTACTCGGCCGAAAAACAGTAACATGCATCCGGATGAAAGACTGAAATAAGGTTAGATTTGAGCTTCTGCGCATAACTCCACAGAGGACGTACGCGAAGACATTCACTGGCCATTGCAAGTCTGCCTATATATCCATCTTCATCATGTCAAAATCTTTTTGCACAAGTCATTCTTACTTGTTGGAAATTAAGGTCCTTTCCAATAGTGGGCAAAGCAACCGTCAGTGCGCCCGAGAGAAAAACCTTCAATCACAGTCAACAGTCTATCACAAGGTGATTCAGAGGACCTACATTGAGTGTTGTGATTCCGGAGACCGCAGCGACGATGAGCGCATCTTTCAGGCTAAACGACATCGGAGGAACAGAAACCGCTGGGATGACGAAATGTTGGTCCATTGACCTTATATATATATGAGTTCAGACTTCCCAACTCTTTCCTGGAAATAAACCTAGATCTTCCCCCGTAATCGTTATCAGTTACATCAATGCGCGTTCCGGCCCGACGATCTGTGCTCTTTGTGACCTCCTTGTCGTCGCTAATCTGGGCATAGCAGCCCTTTAACAAGTGCGTGCCCCATTAGTGTTTAGATTCAGCGACTTGCGCCAGTATTAGCACGGCCGAGGATAGTGCGATTTCCGAAGTGAAGTATACCGCGTGGTTGGGAAGAAGTTGTCCCAGATTTGATGCATGGGAAGGTAGCCGCATCAGAGTGGCGAGCAGCTCAAATGGTAAGTGTGTAGCAGTGTAGGATGGGGAATGTAGGCAGCGCTTCCGTATGCTGACATTATGAGTTGAGCATGACGGCCTCGAAGGTCGGCTCAAAGTCTCCGAATATTGATCAACTGTGGATGCGAACACCTAACGCCACAGGGACGATGCGGCGCCTTGCCAGAAACCACCTTGTGGCGAGCAAAATGGAACACATCTTTTAAAACAATACCTGCTCAGCACCGGGAACGAGTTATGAATTACGAGAAAAGAAGAGGTACGAGTTTGGTTCATGAAGACCCGTTTGATCAGAAGAACTGGGATTAATCGCATACCCACGCAGGCCACGATTATCCATCCCTTCAGTTGCAAATCTTGGTGGATAAATCTTGGCTGACTACGTATGACGGCTCGGCTCGCTCGGAGTGAGTGTGGGGCGTATTAATGTTCGGATGT
Organism: Tricholoma terreum; assembly: GCA_003316345.1. Taxonomy (NCBI): domain Eukaryota; kingdom Fungi; phylum Basidiomycota; class Agaricomycetes; order Agaricales; family Tricholomataceae; genus Tricholoma; species Tricholoma terreum. Next base: position 8,400 of record QFEU01004548.1, on the reverse strand, counting down.
TACTGATGTATGCGACATGCAATTGACCGCTGGTAGCGTACAGTTTAGCCTAGCCCTCCTGTGGAAACGGGGAATTCATATTTCGAGGAGAAAGGAGGTTAGGTGGCCGCCATGGTAGCTTGATGCCCTAATAGCAAACTCCTCCATTGCTCATCTGTCAAAAAAAGCCCATGAGTGAACGTTTGAAGTCTGCACATAGGGCGGTGACTCATTGTGACCTCGGCCTTTCGTGACAGCGGAGGCGCAGAGGTTTGGGCGGAGTCAGAAAGCCAGGCTGCATCGTTGGTTGTCCGCAACCACCAGCACAGTTTTCGCCAGTCGTCCTCCTCGCAACTGAATTCGATCAGCTGCCTCTTGTACTTGGCCCTCAAGCTCTACACGTCTGTTGGCACCCGTGGTACCCGTTTGGCTCGGTTTTTCTCGCTTGTTTATTGCTCTCCTACTTTCCTTGGTTCACGGTACATCAGTTCGCAAAAAACGCTCTCAAAATTGCCCAAGTCTTTCGGAGCACCACTCGTTCTTCAATCTTCGCGTTAATATCTCATTCGGCCCACTTTTTACAACGTTTTTCGTTCCGTTTCCTCCTTCCTAATCTGGTTTCGCGCCACACCAACACCTACCCGTTACTCCTTGTTTCGCCATCATGCTCGGCCACCAATTTGCTTACTCTGCGGCTCCCATTCGTAGAGTGAAGGAGGTGCAGTTTGGTATACTCTCGCCCGAGGAAATTGTCTGTTGCGCACCTTTTACTATGGATGTCGTCTGACTCATCCTATCTCTAATCACGCAGAAAGCATACTCCGTTGCCAAAATCGAACATCCTGAAGTTATGGACGAGGCTACTCACAAACCCAAGTTGGGCGGACTTATGGATCCGCGCATGGGCACTATTGACCGGAATTTCAAATGTCAAACTTGTGGTGAAGGGATGTCAGAGTGCCCAGGCCATTTTGGTCATATTGAGTTGGCGAGACCGGTCTTTCATCCTGGTGCGTGTATGTTTGCATAGCACCGTTCACTCGCGACTCAAAATGCCCTTCTACTCTCTGAACAGGCTTCATAGTGAAAGTGAAAAAGATCCTCGAGAGTATATGTGTTAATTGTGGAAAGCTTAAAGCCGACATCGTGAGTCGTGTCTCCTTTCCTCTACTCGTTTCGCACCCCCACAACCCAATTTTCTGGGGGCTCTCTCCATATGCCATGGGGAACCCCAAGCCCGCACCACGTTTCGTCCCTTTGTTAATCAAAGGCGTTCTTCCAACCCGTGGCGGGGGGTCGTGTAGCGCGCGTTTTCGATCGCTTGATCGCCGCGTTGACCCCATTGCATCCGCTCGGCGTCTGGTTGGACACGAGGTTGCGCGGTGAAAAGGGGGGCTGAACGAGGAGTGCGAAAAATACATGCGGTTCGTGTGCCCTGAAAAGCCACGTTTTCGCAGTGATGGACTGGCTCAGCCGCGCTCTGCTGTGACGCAGCGGTAGTCGGGTGTGCACTGGGCCTAGCACTTTATGACTCGATGTCGATTGCCCCCTGTAATATCGTTTTGTTGTCTGCTTTCCATGTTTTCTCGTGGGGCTTTTTTGTGGTGCTGTCGCTCTGTAGAGATAACATGCTGACGTTTTCATTCGCATATCATTGTTTTTAAAAAACCCTCGTCGGCTATTTCCCTTCACGACACCATATTCAAACTGTAAGTTGGATCCCAATTTCGCGGACAAAATTCGCCACGTCCGCGATCCGAAATCTCGGATGGCCATCGTCTGGGCACACTGCAAAACAAAAATGGTTTGCGACCCTGATGACCCCAAGGACGAAGGTGCAGAACCTGACGCTGATGAGGTCAAGAAAGGACATGGTGGCTGTGGGCATATTCAGCCCCAGGTCAGGAAGGAGGGCCTGAAACTGTTTGTTCAATACAAGAAGGCAAAGGATGATGACGAGGTTCGTCTTACGTTTACTTTTCTTCGTCCAGGGTTACTCATTTTGAATACTCACACTAGGAAGTCAAGTCAATGCAGCCCGACAAACGGTTGATAACACCCTCAGAAGTGTATACAGTATTCAAGAAAATGTCGGATTCAGACCTTCATCTACTCGGTCTCTCCGATGAATATGCGCGCCCGGAATGGATGATTCTAACAGTCATGCCTGTCCCGCCGCCTCCAGTTCGACCAAGCATCGCTGTTGACGGTGGAGCAATGAGGAGCGAGGATGACTTGACCTACAAGCTCGGTGATATCATCAAAGCCTCTGCCAATGTGAGGAGATGCGAACAGGAAGGCGCGCCGGCACACGTTATCTCGGAATTTGAGCAGTTACTACAGGTGTGGCACTCCTAGCCTGTGTTGATTCAGGTTCTCATCGTGCTCTAGTTTCACGTCGCCACCTACATGGACAACGATATCGCAGGTATTCCGCAGGCATTACAGAAGTCCGGCCGTCCGGTGAAGGCTATTCGGGCGCGTCTTAAGGGCAAGGAGGGGCGACTCCGGGGTAACTTGATGGGTAAACGTGTCGATTTTTCAGCCCGCACTGTTATCACGGGTGATCCCAATTTGGAGTTGGACGAGGTTGGAGTACCGAGAAGCATCGCAATGAATTTGACCTATCCAGAACGAGGTTCGTTCTCATCGAATATTATATCGTATACCTTGTTTATGCTTTGTTCTCCTTAGTCACGCCTTACAACATCACATATCTACAGGAGCTTGTCCGGAATGGCCCCACCGCGTATCCGGGGGCTCGGTACGTTGTTCGCGATACTGGGGAGCGTATCGATCTGCGGTACAACAAACGGGCGGACGCATTCTTGCAATATGGATGGATTGTCGAACGACATTTGAAGGATGGAGAGTACGCCATACTGAAAGTATTCGTCGACCATCTATCTGATGCCCCTCAAACAGTTTCGTGTTGTTCAATCGACAGCCCAGTCTTCACAAGATGAGTATGATGGCTCATCGTGTAAAACTCATGTCATATTCTAGTATGTTTCATATACGTTTTCCTCGCTGCCACTAGCTCACAATGATACTCAGCTTTTCGCCTTAATCTCTCTGTGTAAGTTGACATGCACACGCCCAGCATTAAGCGGCGCGTTGAACTATTAATACTTAGCACACCTCCCTACAACGCTGATTTCGATGGGGACGAAATGAACATGCAGTACGTACTGCTTCCTGGTGTCAGTATTCCTTTCTAATATTGTCCTAAGCGTGCCACAGAGCGAAGAGACCCGCGCAGAATTGAGTCAAATTGCATGGGTGCCACGACAGGTGAGTTCTAGCATGCCATCTTCTTCCCTCGCTCTGAACTATTACTTCTCAGATCATCTCTCCGCAAGCCAACAAGCCCGTCATGGGTATCGTGCAGGATACGCTATGCGGTATTCGCAAGTTCACCCTGCGCGACACCTTCCTGGACTGGAACGCTGTCCAGAATATTCTTCTTTGGGTCCCCGAATGGGATGGCTCAATACCAACGCCCGCAATTTTGAAGCCCAAACCGCTTTGGACTGGTAAACAGATCCTGAGCTTGGCAGTACCTCGCGGCATCAACATATATCGTGCGCCAGATCCCAGATCATCCAATCCCGTCTTCGATGATGGTATGATGGTCGAGAATGGTGAATTTATATTCGGTATCGTTGAGAAGAAGACTGTGGGTGCTTCACAGGGTGGTCTGGTTCATGTCGTATTCCGGGAGAAAGGTCCAGAGGCGACTCGGCAATTATTCACGGGTCTACAAATGATTGTCAACTACTGGCTGTTCCACAATGGTTTCAGTATCGGCATAGGCGACACCATCGCGGACCCTAACACTATGAATCATATCTCCCAAACTATTGCCGATCGCAAAGCAAATGTCGCTCAAATCATCGAGGATGCCACCCAGGACCGACTTAAGGCTGCACCCGGTATGACGATTCGGGAGTCCTTCGAGAGTCTGGTCGAAAGACAACTTAATCTGGCTCGCGATACATCCGGTCAATATGCTCAAAAAAGTTTGAAGGAGGACAACAATGTCAAGCAGATGGTGGTTGCTGGTTCCAAAGGCTCGTTCATCAACATATCGCAGATGTCTGTTTGTGTGGGTCAGCAGAGTGTGGAAGGCCGTCGGATCCCATTTGGTTTCCGCCATCGTACCCTCCCTCATTTCACGAAGGACGACTTCAGCCCTGAAGCTCGTGGCTTCGTCGAGAACTCGTATCTTCGTGGGCTGACGCCACAAGAGTTCTTTTTCCATGCCATGGCTGGTCGCGAGGGTCTAATCGATACGGCTGTCAAAACTGCAGAGACTGGATATATCCAGCGCCGTCTCGTTAAGGCACTAGAGGACGTGATGGTTTGTTATGATGGAACAGTGCGAAATTCGCTCGGCGACCTCGTCCAATTTGTTTACGGGGAGGATGGAATGGATGGTGCATTTATCGAGAAGCAGAACATCGAGACGTTTGGACTTAACAACGAGGAGTTTGAACACAATTATCGAGTCGATGTCACGCTCTCAGCCGGCGGTTTCCTACCAGGCGTTCTACAGGTTGGGATTGACGACAGTTCATTGGAATTACAATCCAAGCTGGATGAGGAGTTTTCCAGGCTGGTGGAAGATCGTCGACTCCTACGTCAATTCATTTTCCCTCGTGTTACAACAACTACTCCTCACTATCTACCCGTTAATCTTCAACGCATTGTTCAAAACGCAATTCAAATCTTCCATATCGATCGCAGAAAACCCAGTGACCTTGACCCCGCTCATATCGTCGACGCTGTCCATGAGCTTGGTAAACGGCTGACTGTGGTGCGGGGTGAAGATGGGCTGAGTCACGAGGCCCAGGAGAATGCAACATTGACTTTCCGAATGCATCTACGAGCCACATTCGCCTCTCGACGTGTCCTGGAGAAGTTCCATCTCACCCGCGAGGCGTTCGATTGGGTCCTTGGTGAGGTTGAAGCCAAATTCAATCAGTCCGTCGTCCATCCAGGAGAAATGTGTGGTACTCTGGCTGCTCAGTCTATTGGGGAACCAGCAACACAAATGACTTTGAATACGTTTCACTACGCTGGGGTGTCCAGTAAAAATGTGACCCTTGGTGTTCCTCGCCTGAAGGAAATTATCAATGTTGCGACGAACATTAAAACTCCTTCGCTTACCGTGTACCTCGACCCCGAGATCTCCCGCTCTTCGGAACTGGCCAAGAATGTGCAACAAGAACTTGCATACACTTCGCTAAGAACTGTCACCGCTAGTGTGGAGATTTGGTATGACCCTGACCCAAGCTCGACCATCATCGAGGAGGACTCCGTTTTCGTCGAATCCTTCTTTGCCATCCCTGATGAAGAGATCGAATCGAAGTTGCACCTCCAGTCACCATGGCTTCTCCGTCTCGAACTTGACCGGGCAAAGATGATTGATCGAAAGCTCACGATGCACTATGTTGCCAACCGAATTGCGGAAAGCTTCAAGACTGATCTTTTCGTCATCTGGAGTGAAGACAATTCGGATAAGTTGATCATCCGGTGTCGTGTATTGGGAGGTGGAGACAAAGAGGATGACGGGATGGGGACCATTGAAGAGGATATTTTCCTGCGACAACTCGAAAATACTATGCTCAACTCTGTGAGCCTGCGCGGCGTCAAAGGCATCAAGCGGGTTTTCCTCATGGAGCAAGACAAGGTCATGGTTTCAGACGATGGCAGCATCGAATCCGGACGGGAGAAAGAGTGGGTGTTGGAAACAGACGGGGTCAATCTGAAGACGGTGATGTGCATTGATGGCGTGGACTTCAAACGGACATACTCCAACAGTTGCGTGGAGATCTTCAATGTTCTTGGCATAGAGGCTGCTCGCAATGCGATCATGAAAGAACTTCGAGGGGTCATCGAATTCGATGGTTCGTACGTCAACTATCGTCATCTCGCGTTACTTTGCGATCTCATGACGCATCGCGGGTCACTCATGGCTATCACCCGACATGGCATCAATCGTGCGGATACTGGTGCCCTGATGAGATGTTCATTCGAAGAGACCGTTGAAATTTTAATGGAGGCGGCAGCCGTCGGTGAGAAGGATGACTGTCACGGCGTCGCAGAGAACGTTATGTTTGGGCAAATGGCGCCAATGGGCACGGGCTCATTTGAGGTTGCACTCGATATCGATATGTTGAAGGACGCGATTGTCGACCACCGACTACCAGTACAAAACATGCTGGCAGCACAGATCGAGGGGGGGATGACGCCGGGACAGGTCGCAATGACGCCCTACGACACCAATTCACCAGTCTGGCAGGAAGGGGTCTTCAAAGGAGAGCAAGCGGCCTTCTCCCCGCTTGCAGTCAATGGTGGCGAGGATGCAGCAAATTTCCAGTACTTGGGCTTCGGGCAGAGTCCTCTTGGTGCTGGTGGAATGTCGCCTGCGGGACCAGGCTACAGTCCAAGTTCGCCCAATGCTTATTCGCCGACATCGCCCAGTTTCATTCCGCAGTCGCCATTTGGTGGAGCAACCTCACCGTTTGGAACGTCCCCCTATGCCACTTCGCCCTTTTATGATCGACGAGGCCCTACATCTCCTACGTATTCACCAACATCTCCAGCGCTCAATCTTACATCTCCCGGTTATTCACCGACCAGCCCTCGTTACTCGCCGACTTCTCCGTCGTTCTCACCTACCTCTCCAAGATACAGTCCGCAATCCCCGTCATTCAGTCCAACATCCCCCCGGTATTCTCCAACAAGTCCATCCTTCAGCCCAACATCCCCGCGATGTAAGTATCTAATATGACATAATGACACCTTTTCTGACTTGAAATTTTCAGACTCACCCAGCAAGTTCTTTCTCTATCTTATTGTTATCATGATGTACTAATAGGTTTTTGTTTTTGCGCTCTCCTTGCAGCATGTAAGTCTTACGTTGGTTTTGATACCTCAAGTGTGACTCATCACCCTCTCGATAGCTCCTGCTCAGCTGTCTCCGTCTTCACCCAAGTATTCCCCAACGTCCCCCATGGCGTCACCTTCCTCTCCAAAATATTGTCAGTATTTACTTGCTTCGACTACCTTTATCTAATCGAAATAATATTACAGCCCCCACTTCGCCAACGTACTCTCCAGCCTGTGAGTTGACCACTTTACTCCTTTTGAATGCTTACTGATCACACCCCAAATACTTCAGCACCTGCATACTGTAAGTACAGTATCCATTGGCTTCGTATTTTTGCTCATCTGTCTTCTATAGCCCCAGCCTCTCCAGCATATAGCCCAACGTCTCCCTCGTGGTCGCCGTCCAGTCCTGCTCAGAATGGCACTGCTCGTCGCCATAATTATCAAACGTCACCTTCTTGGGACTAAAGCTGTCGGAAGAGTTATGGCTCATTTCGGTATCCTCTGGGACTGCATTATATCTAGCTTCCTTCTCTATTGACATCATGTAGAATAGTAGCACTATTGCGCTAGACTGCTTCTGGCACCAAAAATTGCATATAATACCAGCATGCCCTTTCAAAGTCTTGTCGAACCAGCTATATGTTCCGACGTTGCCTTGTGGATAGGCAAGCTCGTGTACTTGACGAGGTTAGCTTGGATATCTATGCTCTGACGGGTTGTGTTGAATTGCCACTCGCGTTGCGAGTATTCAACCCGTCTTCAACGAGGAAGCTATTGTTATGCTGACTATAACTCGCAAAGTCCTGTGTTTTGTTAGAACGCACTTCTTCCCAGTCAACCTCTTCACACCTTTTGTTCGAATCGCGACACTGCCCAACGGCATTCCAACTACAACGACCACGATCAAGCTCCTGGTAGACACATCGCTGCATGCCTTAATGAGAATCATGATACCCGGAGTAGCTTCGGACCAGTCCGGTTATACTTCAACCGATAGTTTGCCAAAAGCGCGGTTGAAGCTTGAGAGGTCCTCCAGACCCGGTGCCAAGAATGACGCGTCAGATCTGCGTTAAATCGCGGAATAGGCGACATGGGTCATGGGATGTGGGCAACGAGTGACAGCGGCCCCTCAGATATAGGCCGGACTGGAAGGCATGCTAACCTGTAAAGTAGCAGGCGTGAGGGGAATGCATGTCTAAAGGAATAAGTCATAGATACCCACGACGAACCTTCCAACCCCTCTCAAAATACGTGAATAGGTCCGCACGACAGTCATGCATGAATCTCCACTCCGTAAAAGGGCTTCCACCAACCTCCTTCGGGTCAACTCCAGTACAGAAAGGGCCTAGAGTTTATAACGTTATGTAGCAGGTGGATCTTTTGGGTTGAATTTGCTTGCGTACCACAGCAACACTTGATATGAACGCCAAAGCCATTAGCGATGGCAAGAGGATGAGGAGGCTGGTGAAGCAATTGCCCAACGAAAGCATTTCTGGGTTTCAGCCAAATCGGCTGGTACAC
>QFEU01004545.1:0-26414 GCA_003316345.1 Tricholoma terreum | reverse complement strand
GCCGTGATACCCAACCGCCTTGATTGAGTTTTGCAATCGCAAAGTCTACCGAGGGCTGAAAGACTCCCCTACCGCGGAAAGTTTCAAGAGTCTGACCAAGCCGAAAAAAGGTGGAAAAGAGACTTGCTAACAAGGCTGGGTGAGCGACGATTGATAGGGAACGCAAGAAAGTATACTCACGGATTCGTGAACATGATATCTGACGCACCGAGCGCCCATCGGGTGGTCCGGGAACTCAGGTAGTAGCGTATGGGAAGCACACCCCAGGTGATCGGATCGTCTAGACTTGGGGTAGTTTGATAACGCAGATAACAGCAGACTACATTCCATGCTTACGTCGAGATGTGATTAGAAACTGTCGTAGATTCAGATAGGATATGCCAGATTCCGATGTGCGAACGAACCTGTTATCACGCCTTGTTTGTTGCCCCTCCTTGCGTCGTCATCGAGAGCATTGACGAGAATGGGGAGACCATTCACGGTGACTGAGCAGAAGCCAATATTAAGAAAAGCTTTGCAAGTGAGGCCTACCGCTGCCACAGTAGCCATAAGAACTGGTAACAGTGATTCACACGGTGATAAGCAATGTCTTACGTAATGCCCCCATTACAACTTGAATTCAAGACGTCCTCCCAGCAGCATTTCTCCATCCTAGCAGCTGGGGTATAGGCTCGTCGCGCCCCAGCGCCGTCCTCTGCGACAATGTTGGCTACCGTGATGCTCAGCTCACTTGCCGCCCTGCTTTTCATCTATATCTTTATGCCTGCCCTATGGCTTTCTATTATGGCTGTTGACGATTCCCTTGACGCTCATGAGGCGGGTTTGGCGGTTGTAGCGTCCCGTATGCCTTTCTTCAGGTTCCTTGCTGCTCACCTTTCTAATTCATCTCCGTGCCTAGGTAATCCATTCCGAGAAAGCGGACCTCCAGCCAATATGGCTAAGCTAATTTTACTTCGTCATAAGGTAAAAGCAGTCTGCTGCGCTTTTAATCACTCGTTTACAGCCTGAGATTGATGACGTCTCTCCAGATTCAGACAACCAACCGAAAGCGACGCAACTCTTCACATACACGCCAGACATCGAGAATTAGTCCTCCCCGTCCAAAGGCCCCATGGATTCGGATCGGGAGATCGTTTGGTGGAAAACAACATTATTGATCATGATGCTTGACAACTATGCATGCTGTCCTCAACATATCCCTCGTTCTTCCAAGATTTGCAGAGTTGTACCACTATTATTTCCTCACAGCGTTTACATAATACCCTTACTTTCTTGTATACGCTATCTCTTTGCATATCACCCTGGACCCTCAGCTTCCCCTTCTTGGAAACAGATTCATCTGTAAATTAGATGATCGGAGGAACACTAACAAAATTACAAGATTATACAAATCTATATACATCCAAGATATAATTTACTTTCTGCACTCCCTAGCCGAAACGCGCGCTCCTTTCGGCTGCGACACCAGCAAGCACGCTTCGCGTGGCTTTCACTGGTCTTCGTTGTTCAGAAGTCCGGCCCGAATCTGTCGATGCAACGCTGGCCGTCGGACCACTGCGCAAAGATCCTCCCCCGGTTTTCACCTTGCCTCTTCCATGTCCAGTCACCGCAGCCCCCCCAACAGAACGCCCAGTTGTTCCAGCATTTCGTGATCTTCCTTCAACCCTGGCCCAATGTTGCATACGAGCTATTGTTGTACCGGGCATGGTCACAGGTTTGGGGTTCTGCTAGGAATCAAGATCAGATCTGCCTGCAGGCACATATCTAACAATACTGACATCAAAGCTGGGCACCGCATTGTCAATGCCATTTTGCCATGACCGAGTCTGCTTCCGTATAGATTTGACGCGTATACTGCCCTCTCCGTCGGAGGCATCGCCGAGGTCCACCCAAGAAACATCATGAGGATCCACAGACTCCTCATCCTTCATCATACGTATCAATAGATGAGGACAAAGTGAGAAATTTGAACCAACCTCTCCTTCGTCAGCTTGCTCACGGACGCGTCGCCGTATTTCAGCTGAGGTCACATACTCACGAACTCCTTCGTCCTCTTCCTGGCCTTCGTTACTCATGACCACGTCTCTAGTTTTCTCTAAAAATTCGAAGTTTTGATTATTCACGAGGCTGTGCTCATAAACTTGGAAGAAGGCTTTGGTCTCGTCAAAGTTGGCTACAGCATCGAAACTAGTTAGAAGAGTTTGTGATCTGGAGTCAAATAACAACTGACCCAAGTCCCTGATGTTATCCCGATCGATCTTCGGCTTCTTGTTCATACCCCTCCGGATCCTGCGATTCTTCTCCTCGTCATCACTGTTATCGTCGCTGTCATCTAGACCGACACCATGATTGCGCTTCTTCTTGCGCAGATCTCCTTGGATAGCAGCCTGATGAAGCTTTTCGATCTCTCGATCGTCTTGGTCTGCATGCTCCCTGAACACTACACATTAGTGATGATGAACGAGAACGAAACAACTATGAACTCACTGATATTTCTTATGTACGAGCTGCGCATTGACCGTCTCTTCGTCCATCTCTTGGTCATCCACCAATGTCTCTAGCGTCTTGTCCAAATCCTCCCCATCTTCCTCCTCGCCATCGTCTTTTTTCCTTCCACCGAACCCGAACATCTCGTCATCATCCGATTCCTGAGCCTCTGCCTCAACGAACTCAGATTTCTCGAGTCTCCGCTTGACTTTCCCACCCGTGCCTTTGGCTGCACTAATCATCACGTCAAACACATTTGGTGGCCGTTTCTGAGGATCTGGGCTGAGAGATGGGCTGAAATGATGGCTTGCATCGGCCACAGGACTGCGAGATGGTGCAGGGACACCGCGCCGCAATCGGCGAAGGGGAGCAAGATCAGGGGAATCGAAATCGATAGCCTTATCTAGGGTAAGGGTTCGGAGAGGGGGTCGTTCGCTTGACTGCAAGTAGAGCGGGTTAAGTGACGTCAAGGTCTGTGATGGAGATGGTGGAATGTAGACCCGCGGGCTTGCAGCATCCGGGCGAGTTTGAGTTAGGAAGCTGTTTGGATGTGAGCATCAGTCTCGAAGATGGGAAGAACAGCGAGGTAACGTACCCATGATCGTTGACATAAAGCGTTGGTTCCTTCTGTAACTTTTTACTTGCAGCCTCCAGGAGATATCCCTGTTCCTTCTCAAAGATCTGATCAGCTTTGCGTAACAAGCTGTCACCGATTTGGAATGCAGGCTGAAGAACGACATCCTGCGTCAGACCAAGCGCAGGGGGACCAGGCTTGCGGAGTTTGTCGAATGCTGGTTCCTGTTAACATGCACCGATTAGTTTCGCGATGATGGAGCGTTTTGGTACGCACCTCATCTGAAAACGACTCGGAAAGGCCGAGTCCAGCTGGCCGTTTGAATGGGGTTACCCTCTGCTTCTCGGTACCGGATTCGAACAAGTCCGAGAACCCAGGCTGTAGCAATTCGAGGCCAATCCTGCTAGGTTCCGCAGGAGAGTGAGGGTAGCTATCATCTCTCACGATGAAGGGTGCAAGGTTTGCATCTGGGGGCAGTGTAGCTGCCGGTGAGGCCTGCTGCAGTCGCACGGCAAAGGATGTGGAGAGCTTGGAAGACGTTACTTGGAATGGATCATCGTCTAATAGGTCTTTCAACGGGCTTCGGCCTTCTTCACTCTCGTCATCTTCGTCATCAGCATCGATGCCCTGTGAATGTAACACTGGGGACATCGACAATCTTCTTGCAATCCCAAGTTCAAGACCAAACAAGGAACTTGTCCGTGTCCCGAGCGGATGTTTCCCACTTGCATCTCCATGACGCACTACCGCTTTGTTTTCTTTGTTTTCGCTGTGGTCGAACATGAGCGAGGTGTTGTTCTCTTTATCATTCTCATCCTCCGTGCGTTCATCAGTCGAAGATAAAGAGCCTCTATAGTGTGTTGATGGGATAGAGATGGGAAGCATGGCATTTTCATTGTTATCGTCCTGAGGGCTGCCGAAAGTAGGCTGTTTCGGTTTCAGGATAGAGAAAGGATCCTCGTTTCCTTCGTCACCAGAATCGACGATGGCCTGAGCGCGGCGACGAGGTCGGACCTTGAGTACGCGTTCTTCATCAAAGTCATCACCCTCGTTTTCAGGGTTCACCATTGTGATATCCGCTTCCTGTTCCTCCTCTACGGCCTGCTCATCGTCATCATCTTCTTTACCTCCTTCACCATCGTCCGGTTGGGGGGAGGGACTAGCGGATCCTCTCATCGCTGGCATCCAATCTTCGTCACTACCTTCGTCTTCGTCTTCATCGTCATCGTCGACTTGCATTGCAACTCCACGTTCCTCTGCTGCCTGGAGCCCTTTCTCAGCATACGTTGTCGAAGCGTCATTTGTTGAAGAAAGCTGCGTCCCGTCGATCACCTTTCCCCCTCTCCGAACCCATTCATCCTCTTTCTTCTTCGTCGACTCCTCATTCACGCTCATCACTCTTCGAACAAGGGACTTGTTTAGCTCGCCCTGGGTCAAACTCGCAATATTCCCCTTCAATCTCCCAACACTGGAAATGGCGAAAGGTGCTACATCATCCTTCGATGTTCCCTTTACCCGCTGCCTCTCTAATCCAATCCCTCCGAGATTTAATTGTCGCTTTCGTCCTTCCGAAATCCTCTTCTTTCCTGACATCCGTCCTGCTTCTTCCTTCTTTACAACAGCCGACATCTCCTTCGGCGGCATAATCTCTAGATCGTCGTCATCAGATACAACTCGCTTTTCTGCTTGCTGTGCAAGCAAGAGCTTCTTCTTTTCCAGAAGCGCATATCGAGCATGTGCCTGGTCCTGCTTCTTTTGTTCCTCACTGACAAGCTCTCCAACCTCAGGCAGTGCATCCGAATCAGAGTCCAGATCACCAAGTGAAGCCATTGCCTTGAGTATGGTGGGCCTGAGTGATTCCCCGGTCAGAGAGTGGAATGCGGATGTTTCACACCCAGGAAACATCGATGTGGATGTTGGTACTGATTGTTGATTTATTGACGGTAAATCATCTTTAGGAGGGGAGGAAAACTCTCCGATTGGGTCCGACGATGGTTCTTTCGCAATAGGGCGCCCTGCAAGTCCGGTGAAGAAGTGTTGCAAAGTATACTTCTGTGTCTCGCCCCCGTTACGAGGAATAGATACCGGTTGGTCTGCAGCGAGGCGAGCACTATCTCGTCTAGTCTCCTTGAGTTCTTTCTTGGTTGGGGGCTGAAGGGATATGATAGTGTTATGAGATCATTCATCAATATTGCTTTAGATAACTAGCCTTGATTCTGGATTTCTTGTTTCGTTTGTCCTTGTGGAGAGATTTTGTCGAAACCACGCTTGATCCATTTGGACCTTCGGAGAATTGAAGCGGAACGACAGTAGAGCGTGAACCGGCAGGGTTGGCCTTTCCTTTTCCCTTAGAGTCATGTCTCTGCATAGGATATGCTGGCATTTCATCATCAGAAGTTGGAGGCGTGGGGGATGACCGCGATTTAGGTGTGCTGATGGGGTGTGGAAACGCGGGCGACCTGGTAGCCGAGGTGCATTTGTTGCCAGCAGGTTCAGACTCGGAGTCTGAACCATGCATTACGCGCCTCTTGAAACGCCGGCGGGCATGACCAACATGGGAGGCCAAAGGGGAGGGACTTTGAGGGATGGCGCGTGGTGACAAGGGTAACGTGGTAAGAGTAGATAGAGGTTCCTCCAGAAGGTCGCAGGACAAAGTGTTTGGAGGAGCTACTGCAGGAGAAGTAGGAACATGAGGAGATTGCACCCTCTGAAAAGACAAAGTCTCAGTGGCCGGCGGCTGTTCTGAGTGGGACCTGTGTGGAATGTCAGACATGGCAGACATGTCGACACCAAAGCCATGCGTTGCATCATAATCCCGCATCTGTCTCCTCAATCCGAAGAAATCATCGGCCAGCGCGTCTTGAGGGCTACCCTCGTTCTCGTCATCGGCGAGTTCATTATCAGAGAATGAATGAGAGAGATCGGAACTGGGGGCGACTTGCTCGTCTAAGTCGGGTGGGCCCGTCCTGTAAGTGCTATCTCGAGAAGCTGAGCTAAAGGGGAGAGAAGTATCGGGATCGTCAGACATTTTTGTGCGACCATATGTGCGCTTGACGGTGCGAGTCGTGACATTAGGAAAAGGCGAAGAAGGGGAATGAGTTGAGTCCGCGACGACAGAGAGCTCCTTGTTCACAGTCATCGCCGTAAACAGCGAGCAGACGACTAACCGGAAACACACGACTCGCACTTCGACAACAAGTACTACAGCCGTGACATTCGTCACGCCGTTATCTTTCGCGTCTTCAGAGATCACGTGATCCTGCACGTCAAATGTGACAAGACCATACTATTACGTACGACAGGTTGACTCCTTAAATGGTGCCAATCCCAAGTGCTCAGAGTGCCTGTACCACTAGTGCTAGCGGTGCTTCGCCAGCGCAGCGTCGGCACACATGATATCGGACTCGCCTCGCTCGGGTAATGGCAAGTTGGTTCAGATGTAACAGTCCACGACGAACCCCCGTCTCTCTGTGCAATATTTCTCAGTCTGCGCAATACATATCGTTGGCATGGGCACCGGAAAATACTTACTTCCCTCCTTTTCCTGAGTACAAGCACCATGATGTGAGGAACACAATTAAGCTGCCCACTTCGGCAAATGATCCGCATATGGTGATGCCTGTGTCATCCAGATTTCGGGTAGTGTCCCCCTTACAATCCATATAGCTACGTATTCGACTATGGCGAGGGCTGGTGGTTGATGCAATGGTTTGCGAGTTAGACTCTCTAAAAGCCACCAGGCGCACCAGTGCTCGACCAAATGAAGAGGGCTCCGATGTCAACTAGAGAAATATATGATGAATATATTGGTGACAACCAGAGGTGTCGTCAAATACTCCCGCTAGAGCTAATCTGAAATCGAGCATATTCCCCTCACGGAACCTGTCTGGATACACTTTTTGCCGCCTGATAAGCCAAGGCTCCGAGCGGCATGCCAAATTTCCCCTATATCGCTGCCGGTTCGCGATGCACGCCAGCTCGCACTGAAGACAGAATATTTCACTCTTGGGCCAAGGGCATGTCTAACCAAGGCAGCCTAGAGCCAGCAGACCGAGACCGAAATACCAGCGAGGATACTTAATAATCTCTTGCGATGTATCAGATGGGATGAGTACTGGTGGCCAGTATGCGTTAGATCCGTTGCATGTACCGCGTGCAAGATACGAATGACAGGTTTTTTGATGTTGTATAGCAGCGTGCCAGCGGTGACCTTCTGTCATCTCAACAACTGAGCAGCGAAGCCTAGAGTTTATAGCGGTATAGTTCTGGAGACTATACAAATGATCCTGTCGCAGATAGTAAGTAAACTCAGATCTGCAACGTTTTTTAGGCGTGAAAGATCTTGCCTCTCCCGGACCCCAACTTGAAGCAACCTCACACCCCAGGTTGACGTTATGCTGTCTTCCTTATCTCGTCCAACTTTCCGATCCCTGCCAGATAGGCACAGCCGGAATCTCCCCAGATCTGGTAATCAGTAACCTTCCCCACTTCGTCAAAATCCAACATATATGCAAATGTTTCATCCCAGCTCTGCTTCGTGCTCAACCATGTGAACTTCGCCTTTCCTTTCAATGCGACCCTGCATGCTTCTGTGTCGACCAAGAACTCGGAGAACGCCATGTTTTCGTAGGAGAGCAGCAAACTGATCGCCTCGAAATATTTTTGGACTTCTGATAGGCCTGTGAAAGGTTTTCCGAGGAACGGTGCCAGATGGTGATCGCCGTGCTCGATCACAGAGACCTGGTGGGTCGTGGAGAAGTGTAAAAGGAGCGTCGAGATGTCTTCTTTGTGCGAAAAGGCCTCGCAGAATCGCTGAGCTGATGCGAGAAGTTGATTCCGAGTAGGCGTCATGTCCACGGATGTTTCTGTCTGCTAGATGTTAGTAGTGGGCAGCAAACCGCAGTGAGCGACGAGATGATATGTTGTCTTTGACACGATCATTGACGTCACGATGACGTCACGATCCTGTCGAGACAGTAAGCAGCATCCACTGCTGATCCACGCGTGAACCTCGTTGTGTATGCGTGGCTAACCTCCCCACGCAAAAAACCGTATTCCTATCCCCGCATGCAATGATTCTCTCTGCCATTCAAGTTTAGCGCTTGCTTGCGTCCTTACATATCGTATCTGTATCCGAGCGTGATCACCGAACCCTCAAGTACGACCAGCCAAGCCAAATGCATCACGGCCCATGGAAATGTCCGGAGAATGAACTCGAGCGCACTCGTAAGGTGGATCAGGCATTATAGGCGGGGGAGTCACAGTGGGAGACTAAAGTTTATGAATCGCTACGCAGCACTGCGTTGATGAATTGAAGGGATAGATTGCAACCGTGGGATAGAATATCAAACGGAGAATTCCGGTGTGACAGTCGCGTTGTTGTGAAGTGTGTACGCGTCATACTATTACGCGGACCGCACACGGCACTAATGCCATACCTTTAAGTTTTGACAGGCCCTAGCACCCAGTACGCGGACGGTGTAAATGGTTTGGCGCACGTCTCGATCTCTGTTTCCCCCTTTTTCTGAAACAAAGAAGCAGCTTCTCGTGTTCTGCACGAGGTTGGTGGCCCGAAACCATTCATTTCCGTCCTTCGGTCCCGACATATGTAACCATTTGTCCACCAGATATCCCATTCTGCTGATGATCCACTTTCCCAGGTACGGTCATGAAGCTTTTTTCCGTCACCGGAGAACTTCGCCTCGATTTTCGAAGCTTGGATGTCACCCCGACAGTGGGCGTGTCCCTTTGAGGATTTTTAAACGGAGGAACGGAACCTTTTCTTACATTTGGCCATTTAATTTTGAAGTTACTGCCGCATTGTCGGTGGTCACTTGCTTTTGTTCGTCACTCGCCCTCGTGTTCGCCCAACCTGGTGCCACTTTATGCCACTCATTGTCCCCCCTTCAATCATATATAGAGGGCTGTAGGGCTAGTCTCCTTGATACCCTTGTCCCGCTCCATCATAGAGGACGACAATGGCCTTTCCCGCTTACGATGGTTTCAGTCGGTCTCTTTCTCGTCGTCAATCCTTGGGTTATCCCACAACCCCTGTATCATATTCTCCTCAAGGGATGTACACGGACCCTATGATGCATCGTTCCTTGGGCGAAGTAAGTGAGTTCTAGTATTTTGGCTTCAACATGCTTAATTATTTGCAGCAATACCCTCAACCGTCCTACCAGATCTACGGACCGCCAGCCACTACAATACCAGTCAGCCATCGTTTGACAGGTCCTTGTAAGTTCTACCGCCTTCTCTGCATTTTCTCCCCTAATATCGCCCGGTAGCATACGATGACCTCGATATGCACGAGGGGTACTACCCAGACATTTCATCAGGACACCTCCCTATGGTCACGCACTCCAGCATGAGTATGGGTAGACCTCGCAATCGTCGTCATTCGACGGTATCCTTTGCGTCTCAGCACACTACCATCGATCCTTACCGGCGTCCGAGTTCCAGTCACATCAAATTTAAGCGAAAGGGTGGATTCACCGCTGGGATATCTCTTGGGGAGGCACAAGATCATGTTCGGCTGTCTGGGAATGACTCATATAGAATGCACGACTTCCACGCGGATGGCCGTAACAGAATTCTGTTAAAGGTCAGGGTAAGTATTGTTGTCCGATGTGCAGAATTGTTCAAGTTCCTGATTGATAATCGACAGTGGGCTGGCTACGCTTCTATGACATACGAGATTCCCCTTGATGGGTACGATGGGCGTGTTAGCCTGCAGACCCTCGCAAGGCGCGTGTCTCGTGCATGTGTTCATTACCTTCAAGTAAGTTTGCATCCAAGTGTCCAAGGGCGTTTTTTTGCTTATCCTTGTTGCCCCCCCCGCATCGGCAGGCAAACGTGATCCCCATCGTGTGGCATCGTGTGCAGCTACATCACCTAGAGGAGGTCGCGTATGGCGTCTGGCAGCCAATGCTGTCTGTGCGCTGATGTCTGCACTCCTACGGCGCGAATGTTCTATCTCCACAGCCATTCAACGTATGTCAATGACATCACGGTGACTCCAGCGGAGAAGCCTTCACCACATCCTAGCACGGAGCCGGCCCCAGCCATTGCTCACGTACCACGTTCAGATTCGCGAGCGACCACTCAAAGCATTTCCTTACGATCTTGATGAATCATCACCTCTCTACAGCTGTACATACCATGCAATCTAGTTTTACAATTAATTATGATTTTGGTCTGCCCCTAAGAATTAATATTCCACTCTCTAGCATACATAAGGGCTGTCGTTCAAAATTATTACGCCTATATTATACCATGCCCTAGTATCACTAGTGCTACATCACCCGTACAAAGTATCTACATAGTAAATGGGTTACATTCACAAACAGCTGCTCTAACGGCAAAGCTCGAAAGACTGCCTGCTACAATGCCGCCTACTAGACAGAACGTCGCGACAGTAGCAGCCACGTCGACATCTTCCCTTCGCCCTTTCAAATTTGGATTGTGTTCTAGTGATGCAACAGAAATCATGCACATGCTTGTCACATAACCGTTGGACACCCCGAATGCGAGTAGGATGAGCATATAAAAGACGTCGGAGTTGATGATGGTGGGGGAATGCACGCTGGACGACGGCCGTTGTACATTGCACATAAGGAAGAGTATTATGAAGAGCGTCCGAGAAATGGACATCATTAACAGACGCTTTGCAGACCAGACCAGGAGACGGGGAAAGATGCAGAGATATCGACCAGTCAGATCTCCAATCCCAAAGACCAAAAAATGAACGGCGCTGAAAAGCAACGGATGGATATTAGGATTCGTAGGCTGAATCGAGTTTGTGATTGGTGGGAATACCGCCTGTAGTGTACAGAGTGAGTTGGTTGTAAGTTCACAAGCAGAAGAAATGTTGCTGACAATCGTGACGACAAAAACATAAGCAACGGCTACCTCATAAGTGACGTTGGCCTTGGCCAGTCGTAGTATGCTAACATTTTGGTTGGAGGAATCATTCCGCCCAGTGGATGTGGACTCTCTTATACTCTTGTATTGCTCGAGCGGTGCCGCTACTCTCTTGTAAATCGGCAATCTCACCAACCAAGCGTGCGCAGCAGTACATAAAATCAAAAACAAGGTTGAAAACGCGAAGAATGTGGACGCAGATCGTTCCTCCGCGGAAGCAAGTGCGATGTCGAATGATGTGACTGATTCTCCTGACTGCTTCCATAGAAATGCTGCGGCGCTCAAGACCTGTACGCCACTGACTACGACAGCAACTGCTGCCTGTCCTGACATCATCGCTTGGACGGGGAGGGGGCCAAATAGAGATGCGACGGCAATGACGGAGGTCTGAAGGTATCCCCCAGCTGTAGCTTGAAGCGCGCCGTTTAGAAGCACGAACGTAAAAAACAATCCTCCGGTCACTTGAAAGAACGTGCTGAGTGTCAGAAGTGCTGTAAGGACTGACAACGCCAGTAGCGCCGAATGATTCTGTCTCGAGGGAGAGGTCTACAAATCGGGTGGATTAGGAGATAGAGAGGATATGATGATGAACCGACTCCTGACCCGTCTAGATGCTACGGTAGCATGGGCCAAGGAGATAAAATTGGCGACAGTGAAACAGGTGGTTAAGTAGGAACTGAATGTGTGTTTAAGCGGGGAGTCTGGGAGTCGGGAGAGGAAGAAGGGGATGGCCGTAATCATCACTAATGAGCTTGTAAACCCACTGTACAGGAGTGAACCCCAGCGAACTTCAACACATACCGTTCCATGGGAGGAGGACAGAGCAACCCAGGAGAAAGTATATCCATGAGATACGAGGATCAACCAAAGTTTGTGATGGGCCAAGGGCCAGCTCGGACTCCCGGTCTTCGTTGTCATGTCCTGCGTGACTCTCGCCCACCAACTCTTGTGGGAGTGAGTGGTATAATGCCTCGGGCGACGACGACAGGGGAGACATAGTCGTGGTGGGGAAGAAAGGACGGTCTCGTGGTGCAATAATAATAAGCCGAAGAACACAGTCAGAATTATATTCTCAGAGAGTAAACTAAGTAGATAGCATGCCCTTTGGAATGACCTGGTTGGGTTCTTCCTTCAGGACAAGCGCAGTAAGACGTTGCCTTTGTTTCGCCTCCTTCCTTACTCTCCTCTTCTGCTGTTTCTCCATCTTGGCTTCCGCTGCCTTATGCTTCCATCTCCGCTTCTTCTGTGCCGCCTTCTCCTCGTCCACCTCCTGACGCCATCTCCACGCCGCCTCCGCCTTGGCTTCCCTTTGAGTTCGGCCATTCAAACTCTTTAACTCACTGGAAGTAATCTCTGCAAGACGAGCTCTTTGCATAAATTGGAAGGTTTTCCAGCGAGCCAGTTTCTTGGCGCGTGAGTGAGGATTAGCCATTTCTCTGAAAAGATAACTTTCGACTGGAGGAGAATCGCCAAATTTGTTTTCTCGATGAGAATTGAACAACATAGTCAGATATTGGTCTTCCGTCGGGGGTCGTGGTATCAAGCCTTTCAAAGAGGGAGTGAATGCGGGAGGTGTGTAGGTGACTTTGACAACTTCCTCCTTCAGCGTATCGTAAGACGTTGCTGAATAGCGGTGGGGGGTCGGTTATCAGCAGTGCATGAGGATTAACAGACGTACGCTCTGGATACTTTGGCTTCTCGGGCTTTGGGAAGGGGATAGGTATTCTTTCATCTCGGAGGTAAGGTATCACAGGGACAGTTCTTGTTGCAAACCTCTCCCACTCAAACCGACGGAAAAGTGGATTCCAAAAAGGTTTAGATGTGCCCAAACGTTGGGCGAATACCCTTTAAAAAGGTGAGGACACAACTAAATGACGAAAGACGGAATTAAGTGCATACGGAACGGTTTGTGGTTCCGCGGAGATTTTTGAGGGTGGGAGTTCGTAGTTGCCAAGGAAAAGCTGGCACCTGGAGTAGTGGTAGTTCTTGCTGGGCGGCACTTTACCGGTGTCCTCTTCCCTAGTCTGAAACATCATCAAAAGAGAGGCCGCGATATTGACGCGATTCAACGTACATTCACCGCTCCCTTCACAAACACCCGGTTGCTAATTCGATTTATGCTTAGAACTTCATGCAAAGTGTTGGTCTTGTCTCCTAGCAGGCGAATCTGGTCACCAGCAACGACATTCCAGTATTTGACTCTATCCCGTGGTCGAACGGATTTTATTACGGGATCTCGCCGTGTTGTACGTTTCAACCATTGTTTGGGAATGGGAAGAAGATGCCGAAAATCCGTTGTCCATGGGTTGGTCGTCGCGGCATTGAGCAGCTGCTTTCGAGTGAAAGGTCTCAAAGGCATTGCCACACACTGGAGCTGGTAAGTTACTGCATACGCGCAGAAGTTTGATTTTGAAAATTGAAACGCCGAAGTGGATGGTCACATGACTGGTCTCCAAGTACGGTCATACATTACAGTGTCGCGGATAGATAAGTACAAAACAACACAAGTAGAACAGGATCTACCAAGGAGAGTAACGGTATACATATCACCCAGATTTTAGACCACCCCAAGCTGTCGAGGAAGAACTTGGTTCTTCCGACTCCAAAGTCTATGGAAATGGTCAATAATACATACCGAGTTGTCCGCAACTTGGCTTACCTCGAGCAACATCCCGAGCACATGATCAACCTCTGACGGAGGAACGCCGCCACATCCAGCGCCTATTAGTCGCCTGTACTCCCCCATTCTTCCGCTCGTTCCAGCCTCAGCCTGAAAGGTCACCAATTCATCAAACGTTATTTTCCTTCGTTTTCGCAGCTGTCCAAGCTCCTCCCGGAGGGCCTCGCACGCCTTCTGTATCTCAGATGGGTCAGTTGAGATCTCCGCGTGTAGCCTGATCAAATCAGAGATGTCTTCCACCTGCGAAGGTGATTTTCGCTTGCCCCGTGTCTTCCCACGATCGGACCCAGTATCGATATCCATGTCCTCGTCAACTTGATGGGAAGCAGTGGCAGTTAATTCTCCGTTCCCTGCCTCTCGAATAGCGGCTTCGCGTGACTCTTCATCCTTTACCCATTTCTCCCACCCTAAACGGTATCGCCTGCCCATCTTCACATACAATTCGCCCTCCAGCTCGCTTAGTGCCTGCTTTGCATGCGACAGCCCCTCAGACTGTGTTTTCAGTTGTGCTACAGCGCGTTGACTCTCAAGAATTTCTCCTTGAATATTGCTGAGTAAGGCGTGTGCCTGCGTGGTGTCTCGTTCTTTATCCCGAAGTTCTTGATCAAATGAAGCCGCCAGGCTATCTAACATGCTTGCCATGTCGTTGACACATCTTGTACTTGCCTTTTGCCCAGCGACCGAATGGTGCAATGGGGGCTTGTCACCGTTTGCGGGTGCAAAGGAGTAATTTACAGAGGCGCCAGGAGGCGGATAAGCGACTTGAGCGTTACGGAATGACATGGATTGGGCACGGGATACAGGAACCGGTGATGATCGAAACCTTTCGTCCTCCAGGATATAGTCTTCTGTGCTTTTTCCATCGTTGTTAACAATTTTCGGGTCTGCACCATGATCGATGAGAATCTTCACGAGACGTTTACTCCTACATCTTGCAGCCATTGTTAACGCTGTCTCACCATCCTCATCTTGGAAGTTGATGACGTCGGCTAACTCCTTAGGATAGTCTGCTAGTCGGGTCAAAACTGTCTCCATGTAGTATCGTGCCGCATGGGTCTTGCCCTTAGACATGGCGACATCCACGACGTGGTGAAAAAGAGTGCGATTGTAGTTATCGATATTGAGTGTGGAGCGATGGAGAAGCTCGTACAACTCTGGAAATTTGCGGACGTCGTAATTATTGGCGAACATGACGCTGCGCATTAACGGAGTCTGGCCAGCCTTGTTCACTTTGAATATATCAGCTCCGGCTGACAGTAGCAGTTTGACGATACGGATACGACCCATGGCGCAAGCCCAATGCAGAGCTGTATGCCCGTCATCATCAATGGCCATATCTGGGTCGAAGTCAGGAGGGGGAGAGATCAGGACGGGTGGGATCTGATTCGTATCGGAGATGAAATATTCTAAGATCTGGTCGCCGTATGTGCGAGCATCATCCATCCCCCCGCCTTCACCCTCTTCGGCGGGCACGTCATGCTCGTCAATAGAGCGGCGGTATTTGTTCCTCCGATTTCTGCCATGAACAACGTCTATGCCATTAGTTGTGAACAGTGATTCAGGACTGTGTATTGGAGATGGGGTCCGGGAGCTCGAAGAGCCTTCTGATGGAGAAGGAGTCATGGAGCCGTCCTCTGAGCCGCGAACTGACAGAGTGTCTCGATCTGACTCTGGGTCTGCTAAGTCCGGAGCCTGCCGGCGGGAGGATCGCGTGTTAACCACAGAAGCACTCGAAGCAGGTTCTGGTGCAGGAACGCGACGCGGTGGACGAGCCGTAGTAGATACCAAGTGCTTCGGTGCTAGTGGGGGACTTTTGGCAGCAGGCTGGAAATCGATGATGGGACGGAGCAACTGCTCGCAGTTATATTGTTTTGCCAAACCCAGTCCACGCTCGAGGGGAATCCATGTACCTACCGCCGCCAATCAAAATCAATCTGACGCGTCAAAGCAAGACCAGCAGACCTTGATATTTGCCATATCCGCCTTGCACCTTCTCATGCTCTCCTTTCTGAACCTCCCGCTCAAGAACGCGAGTGCGTTGCGGTTTATCAAAACCAGCGACTTTTAAGATTTGGGTCGCGTTGAGCCATGAATCAGCGCGACGGCGCATAACGGCGACGCCTTTGCACATCCTGGGCGTGTAAAGATGGTCATTGCACGTGTAACTTCGCGTCAAATATTACACACATTTCATATACGGGAATTCCGCTGTACGTTGCCTAGATAGAACGGAATCAACAACAATGACGGGTGTACGCTGAGAGAGATTGACCTTGAAAATCTGAGCTTCAGGCATGATTCAATATTGACGCTAGCAAATTCCTTGCAAACAAAGACGCTCAAGGCACTGCCCTTTAGCTAAAATCTTCGAGCTCGATGGACCTCGAGGAGGGCACTGTGAACTGCCAGGATGGACTTGGAAACGCGTGAAACAACAAGAACAAACACTACCCAGTGGCGTCCACCTTGTCGTTCCAGGCCTGCTTGGGTATCTCATATCTCCATAGTCAATGCACAGCTCAAGGAGGATATGATCAATATACTACGTTTCGTTTTAGTGACATTCGTCTCGGTTGTTCACTAGACAAGCATACAGAGTCGTTCGGAACTTATCGCGCATTTCGGCCCAGTGTAGCGCTTAATGGCTGACTACCTGAATGTGACACCTTCACTACCCATCGAAGATCAGCCTCCTTTGGCAGTTCATAAGGCTAGAATCCATGCTTCAGGTTACAAGGAGAAGCCCAACCTTCCACACGGTCCACAGTCGGAGTACGTCATCTTGGACTCCCTTTCCCATGATCGATCTGGAGGGATCCCGACTGGGGCCGGCGAAGTGACATTTGGTCTCTAGTATGCACAGTCACAGTCCTTTTGGTCCTGCGTATGCGTTAACTAATCCTGTGCCTGGACAGATCTATTGGCTTGTACTAGATTTCGCTATAACGCGTGCGACAGATGATAAGATGGCGGGGGAGAGTTGCTATCCATAGCTATGGCTTGGAACGAGTCGTCAAAGTTGGGTGGATTTCAGACCCCGCTTACTGCTATTATGCGTTGGCGGCAATGTTCAACAGCCTGTACTGAAAGCTAGGCGCAAACCCAAATCTACTTGCACTACGGTAATTTACGGCTGGTGAATGAGAAACTACCTCAGCGTCACATGAAGATATGGAGATCGGAAAGATCGTTTTCTGGACATGACCACAGCAGTTGACGAGTGTGCATCCTGCAATGCCACGGAGTTGTTGGTATTCCTTGAGGAAACTGTCCAGCCTGCGCATCTTGTCCAACAACGCCTTACTCAAGCCCTCCGAGTCTTCGTCAATAACAGATTCTATCTCTGCTCGTAACGCGGGAACATGAGATGGATACATCGCAAGATCAAATAACGCATAGATGAAACCTTACAGCATGCGATATGTCTGTCACAAACCTTGATCTGTAGGAAAAGGAACCCTACCATTGATGTGGCATGAATAGCACCAAAATTCACTTGGAAAACCCGTACGGTCAAGTCGTGGAGAGTTCTCTGGTGCCCTCGTGCATGCTCTAGAAGCCAGCTGATAAGGTCATTCTGAGGGATAATTAGTTAAGGAACCGTGCAAGCGATTGTAATCAGCAAAACACTAACGAGTTTATCTGACCAGTCTGGGCCATACTGTGCTTCTTTTTCAAGCCGTTCTTCGATAATGAGGCGGAGATGTTTAATTGCACGCCTTATGCTCCCTGGAATTCGGGTGAATAGTCAACCAGCGATACTGATCATGGGAGTAAGGTGTAGATGTAGCTGTGAAGGAAAGAACGGACGCACGGTTTTAGGATGTCGGGGAAAAATTTGATAATCTTTCCGCTTTCCACAACATCATTTGTGAACTGAACGATGAGGGCCCTGTAGTTAGGATTACGACCTAAAACTGGAGGTCAGTTGGTTGTATTTGAGATAATGGAAGCTAGTGTACATAGCGGAAGACCAACGAAGAGCCTATTGCTGGTCCTGCAAACGATCTGCATGGCTGTATTCAGTGTTGACACTTTTGTCCATTCTGTAGATCTTAAGCAAAGCAAGTACATGAATGAGCGATCTAATGCGCACCGTTCTTCGCTGGAATATGTTCCGTAAAGGCCGTAGTGATCTCATCGGGAAAACAGGCTCCCAGGTTCCGAATGAGGGGTGTACGCACAACAGACACATGATAAGGGTCGTGATGTATTTCGGGGCCCACAGTATAGTCAGACTGGAAGACCTGAATGCCGTCTTGTCAGTAACTAACCTTGAAATGCAATGAGCGGTCAAACAACATACATCTGAAACGGCATCTCTGAACGACAGTTGCTCTCCAGATGACTTTCGAAGGTCGTCTAGCAGCTGGGGTCCACTGATGACAATCATCCACTTCGATATCAATGGAATTTTAAATGGCGTCCCGTAGAACTATACTGGACTTGGATGTTGGAGGAGCCGATAATCAGATCAAAATAAACAAACCTTGTTGTAGCCTTCTTGAACCACTTCCAGAGCACTAAAACGCAACTTATATGCCGCCAAGTACGACTCCAACAATTCAGATGATCCTACGGTTGGGATGTACTGCAACTGAGGAGAGGGTCTTAGCTGAAGGGATTCGAACTTTGCAGACCCATACATACTTTCGATCTGGCGATCCATGCCTTCAAAATGCGAGGAATTAGATATAAGGCGGGGAGCAGGAAAAGAACGGAAACAAGAGCAAGAGCAATAGCCATAGTCAACTTCGATGAATCACATGCGTTGTATCGACATCCCAGATCGACATACCTTGATTTATCCAGGACCTCGACCCCGAGTATCAACCTTCAGATCTTCAGACCTGCAGGGCCAATACACTACTGCGACATCGCCAATGCAACACATCGCGTCCCCCGACACCGAGAAACAAGCAAAGTCACCAAGTAGATCAACCAAGATTCTTGTTTTTGATGTCGAGGCGAGGAAGGACCGTCCGGACGTATGATGCGTCAATTCCTCAAGCTATACGAGACCTATAAAAAGCGACCTGCAGGGCCAATACACCGTGACAGAGTTACGATCACTGTATGTAAGGAGGACAAGGGAGGACAGCCTGGAAATTCGAAGCGTGATTTCGGACATTATGTCTGTTCAGCCTGATGTCAATGATCAGATGGGATTTTGGACCGATCCTTCGGAATGTGGACTTGCAGAAGTTTTCGTACCGACTGTTGTCATCTCTCGTCCGGTTAGAGTCAGGCTAAAACGACTAACGGTAACCGCACGAAGAATACGGCAGAAGCAGCAAAAGTTCCTCTAGCGCAGTTCAGTAGGGTTACCCGGGGCCGGGCCGTCGAAATGGACTTGACAAGACTGGAGTGTGGCCCTTTCCAGAATCGGGCGAAAGTTGTATACGCCTGACTGACAAAAGCCTGGAGGGTCAATTATTCGAGAAACCTTTCATTCCCAGGTGAGTCTATCACAATAGGACTCGGAGATGCCGATGGACAACTCAACCAAACAATTGCTCACGTGCATTTCCATTTCGAACCATGCTGCAACACGCCTCTTTCATCCTTCAGTGTGCACTCATCCTCGCCTCACCGCCATCGCCTACGACCCCCGCAGATGGCTCCAATGTGCGAGCCTTTGTGCCATTTTGGTGACAGGTCCGTTATTTGCCATTTCAAAATCCGTGGTCGATTTCCGAACGGAGATCTAATGTTTGCACGCAGGCTTTATTTCACGACGTTCCCCCATCCACCCCCAACCTCTCAGGCGCTGAATCGTCTATCCGGAGAGCCCGGAAATCAACCACGCGTACGTGCGCGACCAAGAGGTGGCCCTTCCGCCTCACCGGACGATTCGGCATCATACTACTACTTCACGATCGACGACCAGCTCCTCTACCTCTCTTTCTTCCAGGACTGGGGCCCGCTGAATATCGCGATGGTGTACAAAGCGTGTATACTGATACATGAACTCCTGGAGGTATGTCAGGGCTCTTCAACACGCATTTGCCGCATGCCACTCACGTGAATGTCTCTCGCTATCATTGTCCTCGATAGGACAAAGATTTGGCCTCTCACCGGCTTGTGCTTTATTCTTCTAATGATCCACGACGAAAGGCCAATGCCGCATTGTTAATGGCTCTCTATGTCGTGAGTGCCTTGTGGGTGCAGCCTTTGTCACCAGCTAACGATTTAACGGTTGGCGCTTCGTAGATGATCGTGCAACGACGCGCACCCTGGGAAGCCTTTCACCCTATCGCGGAAATGGAATTCATGCCTTTCCGGGATGCTGGGCGCGGTCCTTCCGATTTCAACTTGAATATCCAAGATTGCCTCTGGGGCATGTGGAAAGCTATGCAAAATGGCCTTTGCGATATGAATGAGTTTAGCGTGGAAGACTATGAGTTTTACGAGAAAGTGGAGAATGGGGATTGGAATTGGTTAACCCCTCATTTTATAGCATTTGCGTCCCCAGTAGATGCAAATTGGCTCAAACGGGAGAAGGAGGCGAAGGAAAATACCAAAGCCTCGGCAATGAGCATGTCCACAAGTCGCTCTGGTGCTTCACTCCTACCCACAAGCTCCAGCAATCTTGCCCTGCAGCGCAAACTTCCCCAGCCTTTCCTCAACTGTCTGGACTATTTCGAAAATCGAAATGTCAAACTTGTCGTTCGTTTAAACACTGAACTTTACGACCGAAATACCTTTTTGGATCATGGGATCGACCACATGGAGCTTTACTTCGATGACGGTACCAATCCCACTGACGAGATCGTAAGGACGTTCATAGATGCTGCTGATCGCGTTATCGAGGGAGGCGGTGTAGTAGCTGTTCATGTAGGGACTACTTTTCGTGCTTCTTATCTTGTGTGACTAATTTTATTCTTGTAGTGTAAAGCAGGTCTGGGTCGAACCGGTACACTAATAGGTGCCTATCTCATCTGGAAATATGGGTTCACAGCGAACGAAGCCATTGCTTTCATGCGCATTGTCCGGCCAGGCAGTGTTGTTGGGCCGCAACAGCAATACATGTATCTCAAACAACTTGAATGGGTGAAATGGGGTGCAGTAGATGAGATGCGGAAACTCCAAGTAGCGACTACAATCGCCACCACGACCCTCGTTACCCCGGCTACTCCGCCGGCGGAGACAGATGAGGATGTTGATGTTATGCGAACTCCCCCAATAGTCCCTCCTGCGGGTCTCCCTCCAGTAACCCCAAGCCGACACATTGCGTCAGCCACAGCGAAAGCAAAGAGTATAGCACCACCTGGTCAACCGCGAAAGACTCCCGTTGCCAAACGAGTTGCGCGGGATTCCGACGACGACGAAGAAATGGATGTACTCCCGTCCTTACGCACTGCGCCTGCTCGCAATAAAGTAAAAACATCGCACCCATCCCTGTCGCGGGGAGTCACGTCGTCAGAGCAACGGCCAACACGCGTGACGAGGTCTACAGCCGGTGCATTGGCCATACGGAAAGCTGGAGCTGGAGCTTCAACTCCTGCTTCGCCATTGAAATCCTCTGGTCAAGGTCCAAACAAGATACCCAGGCTTGCTACTACCCGGAATACCTCTGCTGCTAGGGCGGCCGTGGCCGTCTCTACCGGTCATTCGGACTCTTCGCACCAGTTGCGCCAGATCTCTTTGCGCCGCCCACAACCGCCGCCTTCGCCTGTCCCATCACGACTTCCTACACTAATCCCATCAAAAAGACCACATCCAAGTCACTCGTCATCATTAAGTGAGGTAGTGAATACTACTGTGAAGCGTACAGGCACAACATCGGATGCGTGGATGACCAACAATCCGTCCGCCGTAGTAGTGCCTGCCACCAAATCAGCGCGTCCTGGGCTGAGAAGCGTAAGACGCAGGCGAAGTAGCTTTAGCTCGGCAGATGTGGTTGCATGATGCTATTCATTGCAGTAATGCACGATTTTCGTGGATTCTTCTTTCTTCTCATGTCGAGCAGGATATACCATCTCATTCGGTGCCGTTCTGATCTGTCATGTGCATATTCCCTATCCCCCCATCCAACCATTTACTTTTATTATTGACAGGTCCTTTTACTATCTATGCATCTTGAAGAACTACCCCATCAGCATCATTGATTGATCCCGATAGGCAATTTATCTTCAACTAGATATCCCGCATTATTTGCCTGTATACATAATTTGTCAAGGTCGTACAGATGTTCGCATTGTATCATACAAATCTGCCGAATTTTGCAATGTCTACATGTAATCATGAAGAATACTTGTGTATGCACTCGAAGAACCAGCGCAGGTCCTCCGGATCAACTGCTGGAGTAATTCCATGCCCAAGGTTCGCAATCCAGCCTCCCTTACCGCGGAAACCTTCACACATCCGTTTAACACCCGCTTCGATTGCATCCCTGCCCCCATAAAGTAGATCTGGATCTAAGTTTCCTTGTAACGCAACCTTACTCCCTACGATCTGTCGTGCTTCGGCTGGTTCGATACGCCAGTCGAGTCCGAGGACGTCATAGCCAGCCTCCTCGGCCAAGGAGCCCAGTGCATAGTTGGCGCCCTTGGCAAAGAGCGTCATGGGTGTTTCTGGGAGGTTCTCAGCCGCAAGGCGGGCCCGGACCGTCGTAGACACCAGACGTAGGGTTGGGAAGGAAAATAAGAAGAAGTCATGCGGCGAGAGTTCGCCCGCCCAAGAATCGAATACTTGAAGAAGCTGGGAAATTGTATTGATGTAATTCGAGAGGCCGTTATGGAGCAGTGTGAACTTGCCTGTGCTCCCGCCTTCACTTGGCCGACAAGGAAATCCACGCAAACAATTGCAATGCGCTCGAGGAGTGCCTTGGATTCCTCAGGATATTTGAAAATCCACGTCTTTGCCTTCGTGAAGCTCTTGCTGCCTCCACCTTCGATCATGTATGCAAAAAGGGTCCAGGGCGCCCCACAGAATCCAATCAGTGGAACTTCACCGTTGAGCTCCCGTCTAGTCTTGCTGATAGCCTCAAACACATATCCGAGCTCCTTGTCGACATCGACCTTCAACGACAACTTCGTTATGTCGGCGGGCGTGACGAGAGGGTCAGGAAAATGGGGGCCGGGATTCATGATGACTTCCATGCCCATCGCCTGGGGAACGACGAGAATATCGCTGAATATGATCGCTGCGTCAATGAGACCTGTATATCTTTGAATGGGTTGGAGGGTGATCTCCGTAGCCAATTCTGGTGTCCTGCATATTTCGAAAAATTCGTGTGACTGGCGCACTTTACGGAATTCTACAATAGGCTGATTCAGAAATGTAAGTTCATCATTGAAAGGGTAGACTGAAACCAGGTAAGTAGCGTCCAGCCTGGCGCATCACCCAGACTGGTGCACGTTCAGTTTGCTCTCCTGGTAATGTGAATGAGATTGTACGGGAAGATCAAGTTAGATGCTCTTCACCTCGAGCCGCACGAAGTAGTAAATCATTTTTGAGAGGTGGAAATTTGGTAGTCATTCTATACAGTCGCTATACTAGTAGTATACTAGAAACGGAAAACTTCACGTACGCAATCTAATCTTATCTGATTATACAACGACAACGTGTTATTATCAACGTCACTTGACCTCTTTTATGTTGTCTATCACGAATCCTACACAACTCGTAGACGAGTAAGTATCTTCCGAGCTCCTTCACCTTCAACAAGAGATCTTCATTATCAAAGGTTCAAAAAATCCGGGGAATTCGACCGTTTGCGACGAGAACTTCTCTCGCAATTCCAGCAATGCGTGAGCGAAATGCAACATAATGTCAGATCGCCTGAAACCTTTTGTGAAGGATGGAATCTCTACCTTCAAGGCTCGAATAGAGGATATTGCGCGGCAAAGACTTGCATCCGACAAGAAACTACGATATCTGCCCCCAGAGGCTGTTTACAAAGAGCTCATGCAGAATATGGACAGGTTAGCTTGGGAACGGTTGATCATTATTTTGTGTAATAGTTGAATTCTTGGATAAGATTCCCAGTAGTCGAGCGTGCGGCTGCGGACGTCGAAATGCTATCCGATCCTATCTTCTCGGCAAATATCCACAAGTCTGCTCAAAGAATCCTTCGCGACGGCAGGGGAAACAAATCTCAGTCGCAAACTCCACTCAGAAAGGGTTCGACTTGCGTTCTATCTCCGCAAGGAGACATACATTAACAGCGATTTAGACAAGGAGAGTGATGTAAACCAGGCCCGAGGGGCGTCCATGCAAGCGAGTGTGATCCATTCTCTGAAGTCCTCTAATCCAGCACCACAAGGCGCGTGTTCAAGGCTATCGACGAAAGACTTTGCCCTTCAATCCCCGAATGTTACTTTGGACACGAACACGAACACGCCGCCTCCTACCATGCTTCGAGAAAATTCGCAGATTCCAGAAAGCAGGAAGATGGATATATCTGGTATACCTGAACAATCCAAGCCTTCACAGACCGTTCTTACGGAACCAGACCTCACAACAGCCGGTGGCGCTCCCCTCGTCGACGTGGAAATGGCGGATGGATCGCAGCCTGACGGAGTCGCGATGGCTCCTACATAACAGATGCATAGACCACAAGCTTTATAACGTCGAAGAAGCTTGTTTGTACGTTCTTGTTTCTGGATCCATAGGAAAGGATATATTGCATCGATGGCCAGCAAGCGCAAGTAACGAAGGAAACAAAATATGTAATTAACTAGCAATCAGTACATAAATCAACACTTCCAATAAAGAAACCACGATGCGACAAGAAATAAATAAATCGAACTCAATTACTTGAGCTCTTCGGCCTGGATTAAAGACACCGCCTTTTGTGAGCGTGGTCTGATGGAACATTTAAATGGCTTGGGGTGACTGTTGTGGGGTTAGTGGGACCTTCCTCGAACATACACCGTCATCGTACCTGATGGATCCTGATGTGTTATCGTGAACAGGTTCGACGATCACGCCGTTTTCGACATATTTGGATACGTCAAATACGGCCAGAGACATTGCACATGAGATGAAGATCGAAGCATCGGCGAGGTGCGATCCTAGAAGGATGTCAGTTAATACACTTGGGTCCTGGTGAACAATCCTAGAAGGCACCTGGACATATTCTAAAATGTTGGTGTCAGGGATTCGTGTTGCAACTAATCCTAGGAAGCAAAACAAACCGTCTGCCGAACCCAAAGCACAGACTACGTGGGTCCAGCTCAACTGTCTTGCCATCGGAAGAAATAAACCGGTCTGGATTGAATAAATGAGGGTCGGTGTAAGTCCTCGGGTCATGGGTGAGTTTCCTGTTCAGGGTGCATTATCAAACGATTGAGCTTAAGGCCTTGCTCAGTATGACTGACCAAACATTAGCGATGACAAGTGATCCTTTGGGGATGAAATAGCCTGCATGAGTGTCGTCTTGTGTTGCGCGATGGGGCACACCTAGGTGTGGCACTTCAGATGGACAGCTTATAGTAGGATGAAGAACCCTCACCGGTTGGGACAACAGAGTTCCAACGAAGCACTTCCTTGCAAAGAGCATCTACGTACGGCAGGCGTTCACGGTCGGCGAACGTAGGGAGTCTGTCGTTGCCCACGATGGCATCAATTTCTGCCTGGGCTTTCTTCATAACATCCGGATGAAGAGTCATGGCAAGGAAGAACGAATATATCGCCGAGACCGTCTACAGGAACGATATACTATTATCCGTAAGAATCGTTTGATGAGACTTACAGTATCGGCTCCACCTGCCGCAGAAATCAGAGCCGGATCTGGAGTGTTCTACAATGACCGCACCTGAATATAGACTGGCTGCACTCCACTTAAGATCGAATTCTTCCTCGGGCGTAAGGCGTTTATCTTCAAGCAGATTCGATGTAAAAGAAGCCGGAGCCGTACCAGCGGCCTGTTCAATGCCCTAAGTTAGTGATCAAGCAGCCCTGGGATTTCTGTATGTCTGAGGTCCGCACCACTTGCTGCTTTACAAATTGGTATGGTTGATCGACCAAACTGTTAAGAGTAGAGGCCCAAGCCTTTGCCGTCGTCTGGAAGCCAGCTCCTGGGAACCACGATGGAATGTGGCGCACTGGAAACCGGAATGGTGAGTTATCTGAGCGACGGAAAGGACAACTTTATTACACGCAGGGATCAAATCGACCAGGTATGCACCAGGAATCGTAGAAGCTGAGAACTGTGTCGTGGCTTTGTCCGCGAGCTCGACAAAAGGGTCGTTCGTCTCCTGGATTTCGTAACCGTATGAAATACGCAGGATTATGGCCCCAGCAGTCCTGTTGTTATCGATCGGTCAGCTTCGCCTCACCCGCTCGAGTAAGCACTCACCATCTAATATGAGCGGCAAGGTCTTCGGGTTTAGCCAAGACCCGGCGGAGGAAGCGGCGAGTCTCAAACTCCTCCAGAGGCAAAAATTGTTTTAAGATTGATGTGTTCCCAATTGTTCGATGAAAGAGACGACGGGAACGTCGGAAGCGGTCGCCGTAGGGTAACAACACAAGTGTATTTTTCCAACCAATGAGCTCTCCTCCCATCTGTAGTGTTGGACGGTCAGAGTAAATCGAATTCTTTTTCTCGAGCATCTCGATGGCGATTTCCGCAGAGTTAAGAATGATAAACGTCTGGCCGAAGATAGAAGCAGAACATATGTCACCTTAACAGAAACCGAGGAGACGTCAGTCGAGGCAATTCCTAGATTCGTGATAGACTTGCCCCATCGTTCACCCCATTGCGTGAAAGTCAACCAATCCTTATCAGACGGCATATCG
>QFEU01004516.1:0-10573 GCA_003316345.1 Tricholoma terreum | reverse complement strand
AATGTTCGGAGTATCTGAGCGATGGATCTATTTGCCCTTTCGGTTATTCCATCTGTTTGAGGATGGAAAGAAGTTGACATCAGAATTTTGACATTCAAGATTCTGTGGACTTCACGCCACCATTTGGATGTGAATTTAGAGTCTCGATCGCACACAATTGAGTTGGGAAGTCCATGCAAACGGACAATCTCCTTTACAAATATGGGAGATAGTTGGGAGGCTGTAGTTGTAGTGTTTACCGGCACAAGGTGTACCATTGACGACAGTCGGCAGATGACTACCCAAAGGTAGTCAAATCCATCGGACTCAGGAAAGGGTCCGATGAAGTCCATTCCAATGGACTCCCATGGTCTCATGGGAGTCGGCAGTGAATGCAATTTGCCTCTTGGTGGCCGGTATTCACCTTTAGAACGAATGCAGGACTCACAGGAATCGCAATATTTCTTGACTTTGTACTGAAGTCGAGGCCACCAATACCAACGTCGAATGTATTCTGACATTTTGAGGGGACCGAAGTGTCCAACTAAAGAGTGGGCTTGGTCTATAATATGGCTGTGACAGGTCGTATGTCTGGATGTTGAGGCAGGAATGCAGAGCACGTCCTCCCCACCTCTGTTCTTTATCCAAATGTAGTTGTCCTGGATTTTGAATCCGGGATGATCATGTGGCTTTTCGAGCACTTTCTGGAAAAGTTTATCGTTGACGTTAGTGTTTTAAGGTCCGGTCCAGTCCGGTTTTTTTGCCTTTTTTGGATGTAACTGCGACTGTAACCAGTTACAAAATGTCTGGATCATGGTGTAACTGTAACTGGACCACACGTAACCGGTTAATACCGGTTACGCACTGGTCTATTGACTGGTCATAACCAGTCTATTTTAGGACCAGTTGGTAACCAGTCTTAATCAGTTTTAACTGCAGTTACAACTGGTATTCTGTATACTAATATTGCCACAGCTTCAAGCTGACTAGCTTGTATTGCGCATTTATTGGGTGAGGCTTTGAGATTGCCAACCTGAGTAGGTGACTGATTCTATAGCGCAGATAAAGACGCACAATCCTTGTCTATGACACCAAGCGATCCGACTCACCTGCGAGACATTATTTACATTTCACCAGTTTTGACAAATCAACTCAACTCCATTAGTTAAACATGCATAACACGTTGTAGAAGAATCCGATTGCCTTGCGTTAGAGACGGGAAACGTGAGCCCACATCCGCACTACAGATTCGCTCTCTTGCACAAGTTGTAATTCTCAAAACCACACCCAATATATGCAAAGGGATAATGGGCCAAGGTTATATTATCAAGTCATGACTATAGAAATCGGTTTGGTCATATCTCACTCATTTCTGGATGGATTTGGATGACCCAGGAACTGATATGATCCGAAATTGTCACAGCATGCTACTCATGTACGTATCTAAGACCGTGGTTCGGTCTTAGACCGGTTATAACCAGTTTTTCGTCGGTTACGATGTTTTTACACATCACACATAACTGTAACTGCGACCATACTATAACTGGACATAACCGGACTGATAGTCCGGTTACATCGGTCACAGTCCGGTCCGGTTTCGGTCTTTTTTGCGGTTACAATGACCGGACCTTTAAACACTAGTTGACGTATCCTTCCCGGATATTGTCGTTCAAACTATCTTGCTCAGACATGTGGATGTGCAGGTCAGGCCCTTTAGCCTGCGACTGAAAGATCGTGGGGTCCTCTCCAGGATCATTTTGAGCGTTCGACTGTGTGCTATCCTCTTGGGAAGCTGCAGCCATTTTGGCTGCCGTTGTTTCTCTTTCTTCAATTCGTTCTCAAAGAGCTCTCAACTGCTCCCCTACTCGTTTCTGCTGTGCAGCAGCGGAACGAGTCTTGACTGTCCGATTCCTGATTTCCAGGAGCCGATCCCACGGGAGGTCCTCGTGGTTGGGATCTAATCTTACGTCTGCGAAGACGTAGTGCTGGACTAATGGGGCATCTTCCCAAGAGTCGAATTGATAGTAGCGGGACAGAGCATCCGCTACCTTGTTCAGTTTCCCTTTGATATATCTAATGTCAAAGTCAAAACGCGATAAATATTCCATCCATCACGTTTGTCTCGCTGACAACCTGCGTTGGGTTTGGAAAAACTCCAGCGCCTGGTGATCGGTAATGACGTGAATGCGTCTACCGATCAGCTTGTCTTCCCATTTGAGGAGAGCCTCCAGTATGGCGATAGTCTCATGCTCAAAGGTATGGTAGTTCCTTTGAGCGTCGGAAAACTTCTTGGACAGGAAACCCACTGGTCGGCAATTTTGCCACTCAGGGCCCTGTCCGTACATTGCTCCAATCCCAAAGACTGAAGTGTCACATATAACCCAGATTGGTTCAGCTGATTCTGGGTCAATTGGCTTCAGCACGGGTGTGGTGCAGCAAATGGTCTTGATCATCTGGAAACAGTGATCGTGCAACGGATGCCATTGAAAGGCCTGTCCGTTTCTAGTCATTGCGGAAAGCGGACAAGTGTATGCACTGATATCTGGCAAAAAATGTGCCAGGTACTGAACTAGTCCCAGAAACCTCTGGACCTCTAAGTAATTACGAGGTGTTTTCCACTCCCATATGTGGGCCATCTTGTCGCTGTCAGCGTGAAGCCCGTGCTCGTCTATCATATGTCCAAGACATTCCACTTTCTCAGCGTACAATTCGCACTTATCAGCGCGAAGGTAGAGCGAGTCTTCGCATAGCTTGTTGAGCATGAGCTCCAGATGTTTCTGGTGCTCCTCTAAGCTCTCGCTGAACACGAAGATGTCGTCCAAGTACATGTGGACGAATATTCCAATGTAATCTTGGAAGATCATATTCATCAATCTTTGAAAGGTTGATGGTGCGCTACAGTCGCCTTGTTGCATAACAAGGCTCTTGTAGACTCCCTGAACTGTGGAACACGCGGTTTTCCAGACGTCCTCAGGCTCCACTCGGACTTGCTCGTACGTGTCCGAGAGGTCGATCTTTGAGCGATGTTTAGCTCGAGCTACATCAAGGCGGATGAGGTCTTGATCCGGAAACGGTGTTACGTCTTTCACCATGTTTGCATTTCGTTTCTGGGCGTTCACCACAGTGCGAATATTGCTGTTCTTCTTGGGAACGACGAGCATCAGAGCAGCTTGTTCTGCACGGGCAGGGCGCCACTACCCTGCCTTGCAGTACTTGCTTATTTTCTCGGCGAGGGGTTTCCTCATCGAGTCGGGGCACTTTGGAAGATAATAATTGTATTTCTTCTTTTCGTCCACCAATGGTATGTGGTGATTTATCTCCCTCAACAGAGGGAGAGTTTCTGGTACTCCGCTCAGGATGTCTTGGCAGGAAGTCTTCCACTCCTCTTTGAGGCGTGGAATGTCGCTCCTCGTCAAGGGCCCTTTCGCTTTTGCCTTCCCAGCTAAATCTTCGCACATAGCGAAGAGAACGTCGTTTAGATTGTCCACTTGATCTGGCAGCTGAATGGCCGGTATCGATGGGTCCGATCTGTTTGCTTCAAATCTAGGCCGCTCGGGATACCTATCCCGAGTAAATTCTTGGACGATCTCTTCAGGATCGTTCCTTTCATTATCGCTATCAGGCGCAAAGTCCACTGTCTCCTCAGGTCCCAATAGAATGGGATCTGAGGGTCCTAATCCACTCCAACGAGGTTCTTCTTCCTTGTCCACATCTTCCACCTTCGGTTGTCGTCGTCGTACGGAAGGAGGCTGGACCTTCGTCGAGCTAGGACCCAGTTTGTCTGGGTCCTTTTTCTTCTTGACAGCGGCCCCAGGGCCGCTGTCAAGTCACTCACCCTTTGGAGGGTGAGGTCGCATTGCGTACCAACACACTTGTCGCAACATGCTCTCGCCCTCAACAATCGTCTCGAGGACCTTTCCTTTAACACGAACCTCATTGCGTTCGAAATCGAGCACTATACCGTGCTTTCTCATGAACACTGTCCCAATGATAACGTCATATCTATCGATGTTTACTACATCGAAATAGTGGTGCCCTTTTATCTCTCCGATTTCAAAATCGGAGAAAAGTCCGAAGTTGATCTTCGAACGGCTGCCAACGGTGCCCAATTGCAAGGGCACCGGTTCTTCCAGTTCATGGACCTTCAAATTCACTGAAGTGGCGAATTCAGGGGAGGTGGAATCAGACATACAGCCTGAATCTAGAAGCACGTAGGCTTCTAATTCGTGAAGCTTCATCTTTGCGATGAAGCATCGGTTGTCCTTCTCGGTATGAGGAGGACGCACTATCTTCTTTGAGGATTTCCTTAAAACTCAGGGTCCTCCGAACTTTGCAGTGGCGTTAAACAGGTTGTCCACCATGACACCCAGTCTCTCCCTGAGGGGCAAGATTTTCATTATAACTGGCTCATTCTCTGAATCCTCGGAGTCAGACACTGATTGTGCCGATGGGCAGCTATTGGAATGATATTCCGATTGGACTTCTTGGATAGCACCAAAGCGCTCCGAGGCTGAGGGTTCATGGGTGGACGACCCGTATTCAGACTTGTAGTCGTACAGTTCGCCATCCAAACTGTACTGTGATCCAACCGGATCCAGGTCAGAAACTGTGGAGGAATACTCAGAGTTGGAATCCTCCTCTGAGTCACTGTATGCGGCCACGAGTCTCTCTCCCGCGGTGGGTTTAGGACCAGGCTGACTGCCTGGTCCTTTCCTATTCGAGCTGGGAATCTGTTCCCACTTGTGGTTGGACCGATGATCAGGCTCGCCTACTGATTGCTCTCGAGCGGCGTACATCTTCGCCGCCGGTTTGGGTTGTCCATATTTCGGGCATTTCTTGTCGGAGGAGTAATGTGGTCCTCCACAACTGTAGCAAGTGGGTGCCTTGCGGTCATCAGACTTCAGGTCTGGTTTTAGGTCCTTGCTTCTGGAGGACTTTTCTCCAGAGGCCTGCCTTCGGTCCTCACGTCGGTCTTTACGATGACGACTCTTGTTGTTGTGGCTTCGAGGTCCTCTTTCAGGCACCCTCGAAGACTGGGGTTGGAAGCATTCACGATAACTGGTTTTACCGTGTTTAGAATAACAATCTCGCGATCATTCATGGGATCTCTCCTGCAAGTGATCTACTTCTCTCGCCAGCTTACTCGAACAGCTCGTGCTCTTCGATTTTGTCAACTCCATTATGCACTTTTTTTCCTTAAAGCGTTTGGTCATCTTGCCAATTTCTTCCGCCTCATGGGCAAAATACAGTATATCATCCATGGAACTTGTTTCCGCGGTACAGCCTTTATCCAATATAAAGGCTATGATATTGTCTGGCAGCCCTGCTACCAGTTGCATCCGGAACGTGAAAACGTCTGGCGCCTCAATCATTCTGGTAGCATATCGCTCCAGTTTGTAATAGTAACTCATAACGCCTTCTCGGGCGTTATATTTGACATGCCAGAACTTGTCGTTCGCATCGTGGGTGGCGTTATCATGAACGAACCGGTCGTATAGGCCGGTGATGACTTCTTTGAAAGTCCAACTGGAACGTTGATGGTATGCGCCATCAACGTTATCCCAAACCAAACAATTGCGGTGTTCTCCAAGAACATAGCGGTAAACTCTATGCGATCGGAGTCGTTCTCCGGTCCACAGATTTTGTTCACTTTCAGCCATTGGAGGAGACAGCTGAGCCAACACTCAAATTCCTCTGAGTCCTGTAATCCGCCGTATTTTGGCGGATTGGGCACCCAAGGACCATTCTTGCCTCCCAAGGCAGGAGAGTCACTTAAAACAGAGACCTTCCTGTCAATCTGTTTGTGAAACTTCTTGTGCATGGCCTTCAAATATTTTGATGGCCATCGAGAGCTACCTTCTCGATAACGTTCTGCATCACTGGTACGAGCTCATCGGTACGAGCTGCCACGATACGAGAACGACTTGGAATTACCAGACTGCTTTCGTCTGGGATGTTTACCTGGGTCGTCTTCCTCGTCTGATGACAGGGAATCACTACCTCTGCCTTCATCGCTCGACGTACCTGACATCGAGTGTCCATCACTGCTGTCTTCCCCTCCAGAGTCGCCACCTCCTGGACTGCCTTTTGATCCTGCATGACTCGGT
The DNA here is from genome assembly GCA_003316345.1 of Tricholoma terreum. Classification (NCBI taxonomy): domain Eukaryota; kingdom Fungi; phylum Basidiomycota; class Agaricomycetes; order Agaricales; family Tricholomataceae; genus Tricholoma; species Tricholoma terreum. The sequence goes on along the minus strand of QFEU01004516.1, from coordinate 4,487 downwards.
GCAGGTCTCCGGGGGGGTCCAGAAGAACTTTTCTCACAGTGGCTGTCGTGAGATGGAGACTTGTATTTATCCCAAGGACGCCTGTCCTTGTCGAATCTAATTCCTTGGTCAGGGAGATTAGTATGATTTCCTTCACTGATTTTGCCATCTCGAAATCGTTGCAATGCTATCCTATCGGTGGCATTGTAGTGTACTTTCTTTTTCGAGGGTACAGGAGTTGGAAGATCATCAGGATCTCGACGCGGGGTTCCGTGTCGAGGGCTTAGCACTTCAGTGAGGGGAGCGGGGTATGAAGCGGATACCAGTTGGTGTCTGCTCGTGAATCCATCCAACAACTCTTTGAGTTGTCGTCTCAAGGATGCGGAATCAAAATTGGCCGCATCTTGGCAATGGAGCTCACAGACCTCGTGTACGAACTGTAAGTATTCCTCCATTGCAGTATTTCTGCTATCTTCTCCTTCTCAAGGTCGCTCCTCGAGTCTTTTTTTCTCTTCTCGTCGCTGGGCCCTGGAACCCTCAGACATCGGCGTGGGTGGCACCGATGCAGATCTATCTGATCTATCGTGGCTATCGTAGCCCTCAGTGGACGCACGTCGGCTGTGAAGACCAAGTGCCATTGAGGTGATTGGTCTTGAAGCGACTGTATGCGCTTCGAGCGGTTGGTTAGACCTCCTCGGCGAGGTACTGCTTCTCAAAACGCCCGTTTGCACTTCGAGAGGGACAGGAATCGCCTGGGAATTGGCCTTGGTAGTCTGCCGGGCTTTTTGCCTACCCATGGCGAAGGTCGTATATTCTCTTGGTCTTCTATGGACAGGATGAGGATGCAAGCGTGCTAGGGGTTTTTTCAGGGTCCGCGCGGCAGATGTGTTCTTTTGCGGATCGTGATAGGAAGCTTCCCGTCGCGGGAGAAGATTCTTTGGATGCTGTTGTGACGTTCGCTGATGGGGCGAAGTCGAGCTCAAACTCAATACAAGTTTAGTGTTCAAAAAGTGTTGTGAGTTGGGGGGGGTTCCCTTTACTTAAGGGTCTCTCAGCACAGAACACGAATAACTTGTATTGTGTCGTGTCTAAGACAGTAGTAAAAAGAATATAGATATATACTAGGACTCGCGCTTATGTAGGCGCGAGTCAAGAAAATAGCTTGGAGATTAAACAAATATATACATCGGGCATTGCCCCGGATCACCACACCAAAGTCATGTGCCGTTGGGTAAAAGTCTCTTTGGGGTCATGCGTTAGTTTAAAAAACAACATTTTAGTCAAGTCCCTAGCAACAAATAATAAATCATGATAACAAATGCATGTTGTGGTTGTTGCAACATTGCAAATTGACACGAAGTGAGTACTACATTGCACACTGTGCAACTCGGCACGCAATCTGCAATCTGCAATATTCAATAACTTCACAGGCTGCCCGACATTTTGCTATGCCCTTGTGCTGAACTTATTCCTCCCGGTCCCTCAAACATGAACCACTTCCTACAGTACACCACACCCCCTTACAACAGTACCCAACATCTCCAGCATCTCTCCTCGTTGTCAGAAAACCTTCATCAAGATCTCCTATTCTCAACTCACCCTTTGCCAGCCTTCACGATCTGGTCACCCCCCCTTTCCATGTTCCACAAGTCTGTACCATAAGGCACTGATATTGTGCTTGAAGAAAACTCCTGAGGGTTGGCAGTACTTGCATATTATGAAGATGAGGAAGTTTGGTGTTGTCTGCAACAATGGGTTTAAGCAGACTGTAGCTACCTTCTGCTAGATGTAGTTTGTGGAAGTTCAAATACATTTCATTTATCTTGGCCACTAGTTAGAATGATGATGACACGAACATGACTATGCATGACTTAACACTGTATTCGCATGACATTTTAGTCACCATTTGATCAGATTCTGACTAAAGCCAGACCATCACTTGACTTTTCATTTTACTGAGAGTGATGTGGCACCATATGGCCGAAATCATGCCACATCACTGCAAGCACATGACTGCCAAACATTGGCAAGTGGTCTGTGCACACTTTCAGAGTATATAAACTCTCCACAACTTCACTTTTTTGCTCTCTTGGGCTTGCCCCACATTATGTTGTGTAATTTTTTGTAGTGTTTCTTTTAAGCATCTTACTTGCTAATGTTTGATGTCTATTAAAGTAGTCTCTGGGGTGTGGTAGTAGTATTTTTAGTGTACAAAATAGTGTAGAAACTTTGCTTTTTGGCTTTTCTGGGCTTGTCCCCACTTTCCTTGGTTACATTATCAATATCTTAGATCTTTCTAGTGTATGAAAGAGATGTAGTGTAGTTGCAACCGGTTATAACTGGTTTTTGGGCGGTTATAGTAGTTTTGCAATTGTAATATAACTGTAACTGTAACTGCCTTGTAACTGACTATAACTATAACCGTGGTCCAGTTACAAACGGTTACAAGTCCAGTCCAGTTGCAGTTTTTTTCCAGTTTTAGTAACTGGACCTGAAAACACTAGTTGGTGGTGGTCAGATCCCACGGTTGAAGTTGAGGTTGTTGGTTGTTTGGTGTGGTTGATGATGGCTTGTACATGCAATGTAAATGACAATCTGCCAGTGGTATGGGCAAGGTGGTGCTGGGTAGTTGCTTGAGGCCAGGTTGGAGTGACTTGCTGCTCGTGCAATTCTTATTTGGCATTGAGATGAAATTTAGCCCACTGTGGGATGAAATAGCATCTGAGGGATTTCCTGCAAAAAATATATTAAGGACATAAAAATATCAATAGTCAATTCAACCTCTAACAGCATGAAATTCCACTCTATCTTGAGCTGAACAACATACCCTGCAATCCTAGACCAACTGTATGAAATTCCTATCATTGTCAAAGGTGAAAAAACATCCCATATATTTCAGCCACTCATGGTATGTAAATCCACCACACCAACTTGGCATAAAAAGTAGAAATATACTGTATATGAAATTCATACCTTAAGTGTTTGGAACATTGCAACTGGAAAGTTATCCCAAATTCATCCACCCTTAATTCAGCCATATATATTATAAAATCTGGGTTTCCCAAACTAAACAAATGAAAAACAGGCGCCACTGGGCCCACAGTGGGTGGTGCATAGTGTATGGTGGTGTATAGTGTATGGTGGTGCATCATCTGAGGGCAAAGGGAAGGGTCATTGGGGGCATTGTAACTATGGTTGTTTTTGCATCATGCATTACTTGTAATTACAATAAGATAGTGGCAGTCAGGAACCAACCTCCCTTATATAAGCTGAATGAGCCCCCCACTTGCGATGATTTCACCTCTGCCACACAGACTCATGTTTGCAATATAAAACCTGGGAACCCTTCCTTACCATCCTAGAGGTAATCCCCAGGTGGCAGAACTTAAATATTATTAGTATTGAAGGAGGAGAAAGTGCTACAAAAAAGAGTTATTTTTTCATCACCTATTATTGTTTTTTCGATGAATTGAATCAATTGGCACATTTTCAAAAATTCTGATCCACAGATTTGGCGGCTTAGTAATATATCACGTGACATAGAGCATGATGTCATCACCTCAAGGCAGCTACTGAAGATGGGTTAAGGGTGTCTAGGATGCTTTTTTAGAACATGCCTAGCTATTTAGGGCTACCCCACAGGTATTTACAATGATATATGCATTAATTTCTTTTTTTTGGTGCGGCCCACCCAGATTTGGTGGGTGCACGTGACATAACCCTAACCATTTCTTGATTACATAAGGGGGTTGGTTCCTGACTGCTGCTATCTTATGTGATGCATCATTTTGATAGCTACAGGTGTTTTGACTGCTTAAGACATTGCTTAGATTTGTGCTTAGATTTGTGCTTAGCTCTAAGCCCAAAATAAGCTGAAAAATAAGCCTCAGGTAAGCCAATTCATGGAAAGACCTGACTTAGTCAGGCTTAGTGACTTCTGGCTTAGCAGTGCTTAGAAGAATTATAAACTTTTAAGCCACAATAAGCACAGCTAAGTATTAGTAAGTAAACCTTGGATCTTTCTGATGCCTAGCTGAATTTTTCCCTTTTTCATGAGATTTTCAGAGGGTCAGAAAAGTGGTTATCCATCCACTCCACAGGGCCAAGTAAGTTTCCATGCTGTCAATGAAGTATTTTCATAACTTGCCAACTGAAATCATTCATACTAGTAATGTGATGAGTTTTCACAATGGTAGACTTAGGGGCAGTTCTCATGACAGGAAGCATTAAAAATTAGAGTTGAGGGACGCTTCTTGATCTTATACCGCCACCATCTTGATATCTTCCCACGGCTCATAGAGCCAGAGAAGAAGAGGCGGAGACGTTAATAAGTATAGAATAGTGTCAAAAAACATCCTCCTCTTAACACTTAAAACCCATATCGTACCATGTCTCAATCCCCTGCACCTATAATCCCACAAACAAGACAAAAAACAGCCGCAACGACAGCGAAAAAGACACAGAAAGATCTGGAAAATGCTGACGGTCTAAACACTGATGTCAGAACC
>QFEU01004515.1:0-12955 GCA_003316345.1 Tricholoma terreum | reverse complement strand
GAAACCCGTCGGAAGTTACGGATGTAACACTGTTGTAGGTTGCTGTTTGTCTGTATTGCCATTTTGTGGGTGCTGGGGGTTCCTTTAGCTTTTATCTTTTGTATTATCCTGTCAAATCCTTCTTTTGTGACCTGATATCCTTCCTCATGGCCCAAGTTCATTCCTTTCTCTATCTCTTCTTCTATTCCCAGCCTCCTTCCTTACTTTAGTCCCAGTTTCTCTCCTTTGTCCAATGTGTGTACCCAAAGTAGTTGAAGGTTCTTACCATCACAGGTAGAGGCTGCGATGTTGCAGAACTGGGCGATGCACTTGCGGTTTGCCCTTTCAAGAAAGGTGTGGAAATTGCACACTGTCATGGTTGTTGACTCGGGTGCCATACTCGCATTTCTGTTTGTGGATGGTGTGACAGCTGTGTCAGCGGTGGCAGCTTTCCTTTGTGAGGGTTTCTTTTGATGTCCAGGACCAGGCATGGTCTGGGCTAGCAGTGTTTCTATAGCACGGTTATACAGTTGACAGAATGCAGTTTTATGGTGGACAGTGAATGGATTTACAGTGACAGAATGACCAAAACTAGACAGGAGCTCGAGAGTAGACAAAAAAAAGCCTGAGAAAGCCTGAGAAAAGCCCAAGAAGGCAGCTTATGGTATGTTAAAGCAAGAATCACACTCTTATCACCAAGATGGAGTAGGCCCAGGTGCCTACTAGCTGTGGTGAGGCAACACAGTGGGATAGCAATGATCTGGCTGCATACATGTGACTAGCTACTGTTCTATCAACAAAGTCATGTGATCACCTGGAGTGGTGCCTCACACCACTCCAGTACTTTAGGAGACAACAACACATTTAGCCTGATTCCAAAGTGCTACAACAATAGGACAGTCCCATTTCAATGAAAACCACCGCTACAGACATGGTGGAAGTCATGGCGAACCTCCTACCGTTCCATATGTTAGTCGACAAACATTGTCATCGAGCTGCAATGCGACTAGCAACACTACCATCATCCCACCCACTCCACAAACCAGTCAGAAACACAGCGAAACATCTAGTCAAATGTCACCCCACCCCCTTGCACGACCTCATGCACAGGTACAACCTTAAGCCAGAACGGATTGAAACCATCAAAGCAGTAAGATTTGACATGCGCTGGACTCCGGACATTTCGACCGAGATCATAAAAGACTCAGACAATGCAATCAAATCAATATTGAATGACAACCCAGACGTGAAGGTATTCACAGATGGATCTGGAATGGAACAACGCATAGGGGCCAGTGCAGTTTTATACTGGAGTGGGAGACTCAAAACAACCCTGCAACACAGACTCGGGTGGCAACACCAACACACGGTGTACGAAGGAGAGGGTATTGGGGCCCTACTCTCAGTGAAGTTGATAAACAACGAGTGGGGCATACGGTTGGCTAACATTTATATTGACAATCGAGCTTCCATCACTGCAACCACACTGATGAAACCCTCTGCAGGACACTATATATTCGACGCCTTCCACCGCAGCATCATGAAATTATGCAAAAAACACATAGGGCTTAAAGCTAAGATCAAGTGGGTTCCCGGTCACAAGGGGGTAGAAGGAAATGAGATGGCAGACAAACAGGCGAAGAAGGCGATCACGGAGGGAAGCAGCGCCATGGACAAACTACCAAAGTTGCTCAAGAAGAAGTTGCCGTATAGCAAATCGGTGATGATACAAGCCTTCGGAGAGAAACTCAAGAGAAGGATGCAAAAGGCATGGGAAGCATCAAAACGATACGGCAGAATGAAGGGAACAGACCCCACAACCCCTTCCTACAAATACCTCAAGCTCATCACGCCACTACCAAGGAAACTCGCCAGCATTCTATCGCAGTTACGAATGGGACACACACCATTAGCTAAGCACCTATATCGTATTGGAAAAATTGAATCACCAATCTGCCCAGCTTGCCAACAGGTCGAAGAAACCCTACAACACTTCATGCTGCACTGCCCAGCACATAACACAGCCAGACAAACCCTGCGTAACAACACAGGAGGAAGAGACATAAACATCATGAAACTCTTCACAACGGCAAAAACACTTCGTGCACTATTTGCATACATCGCAGAGACAGGAAGATGGAACAACACTTTCAGGGATCTACCAGCACTAGAGGAAAGATAGCAGGGAGATATGACACAGAGCAGCACGAACATCGAGCAACACACATAACTTATCCACGGCCCATGCACCACTTATTAGAGCGCGATCAGCGCTAGAGTACCACTACAGGGGTCTCCATGCAGATGACGAAGAAGCCTTTTCTAGAGGAAACAACGCATTAAGCATTACTATGTACATATTTAGTCCCTTACATATGGTGAGCCACAAAGGAGAATAAATTGGATTTTTTTTAAAAAAAAAAGTCCCATTTCAACTCAGTTGCAGCCCTTGATCCTTGCCTTAGTTCTGGTTCCTTATCATTTGTCTTCATTTTGATGTAGATATATTTCATAGCCTCATGTTCAGTCTCATGACCTTCATTCCCTCTTTTAATATATTCTTGTAGGATATATATATGCCTGCACTAGTCACTTGAGAACAATAGGATTGCACAGTAGTAACCCTCATCCATTCCACTTGAGTTTAAGGAGCATAGCTCTAAAATTAGCACTTGCTCTAGTCTGAAGTTTTGTGAAAGCATTGCTAACTTCCTCGTATTTCGTTGTATCTCTTGATTGTTGCATCCTTCATCACCCTTATCTCTAGCATCTCATCATTGCTATCATTTTAGTATTTCCTTGTCTCTATCCTTGTCGTTAAACATCCCCTATAGTTTGCAAAATTCTTCAGACCTTTGTAGTGTGTCTGAAATATCTTTGGACTCTCATTTAGCATCTTCAGACCATTTGTGTCACATTCATACATCATTCACACCATTCCCCAATTCCCCATGGTGTTGGTGATAGCCATTTGACCACCTTGCAGTCTTCCTCTGACTTGTGTTATATACTGAATGGACTCATTTAGGAGTTTTGTTTGGGTTTCTGGATTGAGTATCATCACCATTCTTGACAGTGATGACAGAATCAGCCAGATAGCAATGAGCATGAAGTTCCAGCTGGTCTTGATACCCAGATTGATGCAGCAAACCATTACAGATCTTTAGAGTAAACTAGCACTGGCAGAGTGACAATCTAAGTTGGACTCTGAATGTGTAAATGTGTGTCAGCAGTCACATTCATTACAAAAAGTTGCATAACCTGAATCTATGCTATTTTTTGACATGTCATCTTGGTCTTTGGCTAACATCATTTCAACACTCCAACTTTTATAAAGGAATTGTGTAATCGATAGATAATTAGTTATTCTACCACTATGCCAAGTATAACATGCTTCAGCATTGATGTCGAGGCTGTGGAAGGGAGTAAGTCAAAAAGTTGCATTTCTCAGCCATCAATAGTAGTACACTCGCTACCACCATGAACAATGAATCCAATCTATCAACAACCACAAAGAATGCTCTGGTTTCTTCTGTTATATACACTGTCAGTCCAGCCTTCTATATTGCCACTCTTGCCACTGCCATTCCATGGTTTCTCCTATGCTCAATGGCCAGCACAATCACCTTTAGCTTCCTCACTGCCCATCGCCTAAAGGATCAAAACATAATTGCATTTCAATTCATTTACTAGTATATATCTTGTGGTTGGCTGGGGTGGAAAATCTCACTGTGTGCATGCTTTCATGGCATTATGATGTTTGATTATTTTGCAGTTGTTCATAGCCCTCCCTGCTTTCCTTGCCAACTGCACCATTTTCATGATCATCATCTTGATTCTTGCTGATATACTCTTCTTTACCATTGTCAGCACCACTGGTGGCACATTAGGAAGATATGGGATGAAATTCTGGGAGCAAATAGAACATTGGTGGGACTGTTCATTGTTGATAAGGGATGCAGTAGTGATGGCCCTTGGGCCAAGAAGGAGGGTTGTTGTGAATACCCCAGCAGAATGTGAAGTAGAGCAGAGCAGAGTTATAGTTGTTACCAGGCCAGTAGAGATGGAGACAAGTAGTCCACCACCCCAGTATTGTGTGAGTACTCCTATCTCTCAAACCATACCATAGAGCTGATTTTCACTACTGATTCTCACATAGCGCATAGCTGGCTTTCAACAGTTTCCCTCCAGCCTGGAAAAGAGCAGCCTGTCCATGGCTGAGATCATTGTTTAAACATATACATACTTTCTATCATTGTTGACTATTCAATTGTATGTTTGATTACAAGTCCTTATGAAGTAAGACTTGTTCTTTATTATTCCAGAACTTTGTGACTTTTTTCATTGATTGATTGATTGATTGATAATTTTGACTGTGGCAAAGTATTTCCAAAATGGGAAAGAGTCAAAATTTGTTATCATATCTCACTCATTTCTTGTCCGATTAGGTTCATTTAATTACAGATGGGAAAGTACATCATGGGGTGAGTGTTTGGCATTGTTTGGCATTGTTATTATGGCTAAATATGGTAACTCCTTCAGTTTTCATCCAATTAGGCTTATTTAACTACAGATGGGAAAGTACATTATTGGTGAATCATGGGGTAAGTGTTTGACATTGTTTGGCATTGTTGTTATGGCTGAATATGGTAACTTCTTCAGTTTTCATCCAATTAGGTTCATTTAACTACAGATAGGAAAGTACATTATTGGCCAATCATTGGGTGAGCATTTGGCATTGGTTGGCATTGTTGTTATAGCTAAATATAGTATCTTCTTCAGTTTTCATTCCCTTTGCATGATTTAACTTGCAAATGAAAAGTATACTATGGTCTATCATTTCAAAATATATACAAGTATTTGGTATTATTTACTTATAGATCAAAAAGACTCAGTTTTTACTCAATTGAGCTTATCCAACTTGTGGAAGGGTATGTAGCTTGGGCACTTTACACTGTGCTGACAAAGGTTGTTTAAATTTATTTGTTAGATGATCAAAATACAGTATTTTGCTCAATTCTTGGCCAATCATTGGGTGAGTGTTTGGCATTGTTTGGCATTGTTGTCATGGCAAAATATGGTATCTCCTTCAGTTTCCATCCAATTTGCAAGATTTAACTTACACATGAAAAATATACTATTGGTCTATCATCAGGAAATATTTACAAGTATTTGGCATTGTTTGTTTATAGATCAAAAAAAAACAAAAAGACTATATTATTGCCAGTTTTTACTCAATTGAGTTTATTTAACTTGTGGAAAAGTTTGTAGCTTGGGCTGACAAAGGTTGTTTATCTTTATTTGTTAAATCATCAAAATATTGCATCTTGCTCAATTCTTGGCCAATTTGATTTATTTAACTTGGAATAAGTTATTGTTGGCTTTCTGTCTGAGTAATGAATGACATAATAAATTGAAGTCATGTTATTATATAAAATCACATGACTAAAGCTGGTTGCAATGCACAGCCACATTATATACTTATAAAAAATTTACACTTGAATTATTATAACTATTGCTGCAATATTTTTTATTTTTAACTTACATAAATAGACAAGTATTTGCCACACGCAGTGCTGGCCCTCTACCCCCAAGTACTTGAACTGGACAGGAGTGCCAGTCCAGCCAGTCAATCTTATGGACAGCTATGATGGGGACAAATGTTCCAAGCTCAATTGCCCATAGCAGGAGGGAACCCAAGAACTAATGTTCAACTTGGGTCCAAATAGATTTCTTGATAAGAGGAGCTTGAGTTGAACCAGAGACAATATGGGTGTTGTCACTGGAAAATGTGACAGATGTGGCAATGCAGCATCTTCAGCTCTGCCTGTCAAGACATCCTACACATGCACAGATGGGTCATTTAAGTTTGAGCCAGAAGCAATACAAGTGCCATCACTATAAAAATGCAATGAATAGTACAAAGTCATTGTGGTCATTCAGAATCATCAGTTCCATGCCTGTTGAGGCATCCAACACCTGCAAAGACTTGTCCCATGAGCCAGAGATGATACAGGTGCCATCACTGGAAAATGCAACAGAGCAACAAAATCTGAGCCAGAAGTAGCTGAGTGAAAAACAACCAGTCAGGAAAACAGGTCCATAGTAAGAGCCAAAGTCACATCATGAGATAAAATATGGAGCAGGGTAAGTGTGAGCCAGTCAGAGTGTGGTCATCTCAGACAATCAACTAGAACATAACAGAATCTCTCAATATTAACACATATGACTTAGAAATGATAATAATGTACTTTTATGTTTGTTGTGTAGTCTTCAGATTCCTTTGCCCATGTGCCATCCATTTCTGTCTGGGTTCAGCTTCATCATCAGTACTGACAACTACACAACCATAGCATGCTGTGTGGCCTTTCCAAGGGACCAAGGTGTTATCCTCAGAAAGGCAAGACAATAAAGTGGATGCAGGGGCAGAGATGAGACAGGTGTTAGTTAGCCTGAGAATATCAATCTAAACACATTGACAAAGCAACCTCCAATCTTGGTGCAGAGACACACAATACACTTCTCATGTGTGCATGCCCTGTGACAGGCCTGGGATGCATTCAAGGATTGAGAGAATCAGAAGATGAAACAGATGTGCAAGAAATATACCTGGTCATGATTTGTTGCTGAAAGTCTTCCCGTTCTTCCTTACTAGTGTTTAAAAGTCCAGTCCAGTCCAGTCTTTTGCCCCTTTCAGAGTGGGACCAGGACCAGGACTGGTTGTAATATATTCTAGAGCTCACAGGAACCAGACCAAACCAACCAGAACCAGTTATAGTCTGTTCTGTTCTGGTCCTGTGACCGGTTCTGACCAGTCCAGAACCAGTCCTACATACAGACTACAGTATATAGTTTTACAATAATGCCTCATGTTTGAGGTGATGGGGGACTGATGTGGGTTGCCAGAGGGGGAGACAAGGCCCCTGCTTGCATTTGAGGTGATGGGGAGCTGGTGTGGGTTGCCAGAGGGTGAGACAAGCCCCCCACTCATGCTTGAGGTGACAGGGGGGGTGGTTGGGGTTGCCAGAGGAGGATACGAGCCCCCTGCCCACATTTGAGGCAATGGGGGACTGGTGGGGTTGACAGAGGAGGAGATGAGACCCCTGCTCACGTTTGAGGTGACGGGGGGGTGGTGGGGGTTGCCAGAGGAGGAGATGAGCCCCTTGCTTGTGTTTGAGGCAATGGGGGACTGGTGGGGTTGACAGAGGAAGAGACGATCCCCCTGCTTGCATTTGAGGTGACAGGGGGGTGGTGGGGGTTGCCAGAGGAAGAGACGAGCCCCTTGCTCACATTTGAGGCAATGGGGGACTGGTGGGGTTGACAGAGGAGGAGACAAGACCCCTGCTCACGTTTGAGGTGACAGGGGACTGGTGGGGGTTGCCAGAGGAAGAGACGAGCCCCCTGCTTGCATTTGAGGCAACAGAAATAGGGGTTGTTGATGCAAAGGGAGACAAAACAAAAAGCAAGAAAAGTGGTACAACTTTGTGCATGAGATCTGACAAACAGTGCCAAATGGTCCATGCACATGGAGAAGGTATAAATACTGCCTCAATATGACAACTTTTCACTTGGGCATGCCCCCACTTGTTTAATAACATGTAAATAAATATATCATAATACTATTTTTACTATCTTCAATATTGGACTATGATCCAGTCTCTAACCAGTCACAACTGGTTTTCAACCAGTCTCTGTGGAAGATGAAATCCACAAGACCATGGACCAGGCTACCCCAAAATGTGTGTAACTGAGACTGGTGGTCTGGTTCAGATCAGTTATGGTCCGGTCTGGCCTACAGTCATTTTTGGTTACATAGACCGAACTTTCAAACACCATTTCTTACACTATGCCATGAGTTGTCCAAGGATGATGTTGACAGTGTCATCATCACTATCAGGGTCAGCCTCACACACTTCGATTCTTCAGCCTCCCTGTCAAATCTGGCACCTATCTCATGGATGAAAGAATAACCCTATGGCATGTTACAGCTATTAAAAAAAAGTCCAGACTTACATCTGCCACCACATGAGTGTATCAACAACCCAAGGATCAATTTCAACAGTTTCAGATCAACTATGTTGTTGAAGAATGCCTCATGGTCAAAGTGATTATCAAACCATGACTACTGCCCAGTGGCCCCAAGAGCAATACAAGTCCAAATGTAATTGTTAGTCAGTAACATGACATATAATTGATTCTTGCACCTGATAACAACATTTCCAACACAGTCTTCTCCTTGCTGCCTGGTAGTTGCACTAGGATTTCCATTGCCCTGTCCACATACCTTTGCACAAGGACACATGAGTGTTGCACTGCAGAGGATCAAGCAATGTAGCTTCTTGCCTAAAGGGAAATCAGCAGTTATCAATCTATACAGACATTCAATTCCTACAAGTTCAACATCACCCATTTTCTGAAACTTGTGCTAGACCAGTTGCAAGTCCTAGTTGGAGGTTGGCACCACTTGTGTTTCCAAGTGTTGTAGAGACAGTTTCCTAGTCCAGGATGTCATCTATGAGCTGTAAATCAAAGAGAGCAGGCATATGAGTAGAGCAAGAGTGAAGCATAAAACACCAAAGAGTATGCCACTTGAAATGTGACTCCCAAATTTCTGCCATATGCATATGCAATTTCAGGCCATATACCCTGCTGGCAGCCTCTGAGGATAAATGTAGCCTTTTGCACTCTTGGCAAACTCCCAGGCTTCATGTATGTCTTCTGCAGATGTATGAGCCAAACCTCTTTCCTCAACCTTTGTTGCTGTTCATCAGTTTCAGCTCCTTCTCCAACCTCTACCTCTTTCATTTGTACAAACTCTCCATCCACAAGATTCGATCATGCACAAGTAATCAGACCTGTCACTTCAATGTCCATCAGTCTCACCAGTGCAGTCATGGCGCACCATATCACAAAGTTACCTCCAAGAATGGCTAGCTTGTTGTGGGTGCAGAAGGAATGCCTCACCTGAGAGACAAAACATCAATGACATCATCGTGCAGAAGTGAAGCCATGTGTATCATCTCGACGATCTCTGCCAACCGCATCTGCAGCAAGAATGGTGTGGGCTTGGCAGTAGTTGTCACAGTGATTGGTTGGTGAAACCAGCACAGGCAAGCAGTATGATTTGTCCACTCTTGTCAGCAACTCTAGTGTGAAGCTTGCTGGGAATTCCAGCATGCAGGGATTCCAGTCGTTAAGGATATCTGGATGGGATAGAGGCTTGTAAAGCCTCTCCTTACCACACCCAAGTCTGCACATGTTGCCTCTTGGAGTTAGTTTCACATCCCACTGCCACCCAAGGCCAGGTAGCGCATGAGAAGAGAAATATGATAAGTAGCTGAATTTGCTTGGAAGGAAGTTGGAAGTAGTAGCAGGTTATTTTGTTGAGAGTGGGGAGTCCTGATTCGATAAGGGAGAGTACAGAAAGGCACACTTTGGACAGTTGCAGGGAAAGTTGGTCAACTTGAAAGGGGTCTGGATCCTGAGAGGATTGCATTTGAAATTTCGGCCTGGGAGATGTTATGGTGGTGCTTCATTCAGCTGCTAACTTAGAGCTAGGAAGCAATTTCCAAGTATACGATCGACCTATCCGATCAGATCCGATCCACGCATTTTATGATCGATAATCAATAACATATAAGGTCGGCACACCATGGGTATGGCTTAAGAGACAACAAGACAACATATCATCGGAAGCTATGCTTGAAAGATATTACAATGAATCACCTGGCAGATGGTGGTAGGTAGGGAAAACCCAAGAGGGACACAAAACACAACGGAAGGTAATTAAGGGTCAACAGTCCAGTAATACGCATCGTGATCCGACGAGGCAAAGAGCAATTACTGGCGACTATAGATGTCCTGTGATCACCATCCTGGGTTAGAAAAACCGACCAATTTCAGGTTCAAGCACCAAATGACATACCTTGATTTCTTTCTCAAACGTCTTCGCAATCTTTGACCTCTGAATCTTCTGCGCCGCCGTTACTAACCCGTTCTCTGGTGTCCATTCTTCCGGAGTCAGAATCACTGCTTGTAGCAACTCCTGAGGCTTAAACCCGTTCTTCTTTCCGAGGGTATTGCACTCCTTCAAAATCAGGTCCTTGACTTTCTGCTCTTTGCATAGGTCAGCGACGCTTGCAGAGCTGTTCCCGAAGGCATGCCGAAGGTGTTGTTCGTGCGGGATGATGATGGCGAGGGGTTGTGTAGCGTCTTGGCTAGCATGCACGCAGACGTTGCCGACAAGATTGCACGCTTTGTAGATGGACTCAAGACGCTCGAGGGCAATGTACTACGAAGCCGAGGCGAGTTGAGCACTTGTAGCAGTAAGGACGAAATGTTGCATACCTCTCCACTTTGCAACTTAATGAGGTTCTTCAATCTGTCAATTAGGGACAACGTGCCATCCGCGTTCCACTGCCCAATATCACCGGTTCTCATCCATCCGTCTTTCGTGAAAATGGTCTCGTCTCCATTTAGATCAGGACGCTTGAAGTATCCCTTCGTGACTGAGGGCCCACGGATGCAAACCTCTCCTTGGGAAGGTGTGTTGGTTGAGAAATAACCTGCGTCTTGTACATCGAGGAGCTTAATCTCAGTCGAGGGCACAGGAAGACCAACACAATCATATCGGATGAGCTCGGGAGGAAGGATAGCGCACATCCCACAGGACTCAGTCATGCCGTAACCTGAAATAAAGGTCATAATGGGTCACCAAAAGTCAGTAATACGATACTACGTACCTTGCACGACAGTGACGAGCGCATTGTTCAAGAACTCCTGCGTTTCGTGGCTAATAGCGGCACCACCGCTCATCGCAATGCGCAAGCGTCCACCAGTGGCAGCTCTGACGCCGCTCAAGACGACACTGTCCGCTAGCTGGCTAAGAATAGGGGTATGGTTCTTCTTCGCTGCCATGGCACCGTTGAACATGGCCTTTTTGATCGTGCCACTGCCGTTCACCTTGCCCAGGATGCCTTTGCGGATTGTCTCCCACACAGCGGGAACGCCAACCATGACGGAAGGCTTGAAGGCATTCATATCACCCTTGCAGCCCCGCACGGAGGCATCAGTGAGCGTCTTCACGCGGCCATAGCCGGACGGCATACCGACAAACAACATAATCATCTCGACAATGTACTCGAGCACGTGTGCAAGGGGTAGGTAGGCCAGGTAGCTGTCCTCGTAGGTCAGGTGATGGCCAAGGAGGGTGTACACTGCCCCGACCGAGGCCACGAGATTCCTGTGTGTAATACAGACACCCTTGGGGTTGCCAGTGCTGCCGCTGGTATACATGATGCATGCCATGGTGTCCGGCTTTGGCCGGCGTGCCTCGAGGGGTTCAACAGGCTTGGCTCTGCCAAGGTCCCGCAGTTCGGTTATGCTGAACACTTTGATGTCGCGGACACCTCGAATATTGTCGAGAATGGATTGTTTCGCATCTCCGTCGTACACGACGTACTTGATGGAAGGGGTCTTGGGAAGGACTTTCAGCAAAGTAGGGAGAAGTTCGGCATTTGTGAAGAGACCGATGCAACTGGGCTCGTTGAGTGAATGTGTGAGGCCTTCTTCACCGAGAGTGTCGTAGGCAGTTGCAATAGTTGTTGAGATTGACGCACAGGCGTGAGCTATTAGTTGCCAATTTGGACTGACATTGTACAGCGTAAATGGATAGTAAGACAATTGGGAAACAAAACACACCTTGTCTGAGCATACACGTTGAAGACATCGTCGCTAGTGAATCCAAGGTCTAGCATCGCACGAGCGATCTCAGAGACAATTTCTTTGACCTCGACAAAGTTGAGAAACTTGTAATCGCTCAACCTGAAATACTTCCATATCTTTTTCTCTGTAACCTCCTTGCCCTCGATAACTTTCTTCACCTCCTTTTCCTCCTCGATGACTTCGAGGACATCTCGCCATCCAAGGGCTTTTCTGGTTCCGTGCCGCATGGCAGCATATGACACGATGTCGAAGACAGTGTCAATGCCCTCGCCTGGCTGTGTGACCAATGCGTCTGCCGAGATAGCACACCTGCGAATGGTTCCTTCCCCTTGGACTGGTTGGGATACCTCGACGGAGCCCTTGCCATAAAAACCAGGCTTATTGGTGTGGACACGCGACATGGTGGTTGTTGGGAGAAAAGGGGTTGGGCGCTGAATTCAATTTATTACGCAATGCGGAGGCACTATTGAGGCCGATCTAGACCCAGCGGGCTTGGCGTAGTCAAAAGACACGGTATATCCATTAGTTCGTACGCGGGCTCATGCTACTAAGTAAATACTAGATATCATCCTCCGGTTCATCTTCAATCATCTTCGCATAATCGTCGTAGCTTGCAAAGGTAGGCAGCGACCTCAACTTCTTCCGTCTCTCCCGGCCTGTATCAACGCGTTTTCGCTTTTTACCTTTGCTGTCTTCACCCACGTCTATTCCCCCCCATTCTTCGTCTTCATGATCAGAGGATTCCGACCCCTCGTAGTCCAATAGACCTCCGGGAATATCTCCGTCAAGGGAAACAAGGTCTTCATTGTCTGAACCTTCGACCAGGGCAAGTGCGTCGTCGTCATCGTCCCCGCTCATACTGTCTGCCTCTCCGTCCATATCTTCGTCAAAGTCGGAAGGAAGATCGTCACTGTCTTCCATAAGATCATCGTCATCGCCTGATGCTCTGGGCATGGTAGCTTTCATGACCTATGGATAGCGAATGGATCAATTAGGAGTAAATTGATAAAAGGTTTAATCACCTTCCAGATTTCCTCTTCCTTTGCATCACTGTCGACTTCATCGTCCCCGTCATCCGAAACCTCGCCCGCATCGACCGACCCAATAGATTCGGCATCACTAGCTACATCTTCCCCCACCACGTGGTTTTCCTCCTCCTCATCTTCATCGTTCCCTTTTCGCCTCTCTGTCTTAGCACTCATCGCTATCGTCCTCTCATGTTTTCGCGTAAAGAATCTATGGAAGAAAAGCT
>QFEU01004502.1:0-11554 GCA_003316345.1 Tricholoma terreum | reverse complement strand
TGAAAGGCACCTTCGAAACCTCGGGTTGCACGTGGATATGGTCTCTAAGGGTAAAGTGAAAGATGATGATGTCATGAAGGACTCGGAGGTTGGTGGCCTAGAGGATGTGGGCCAGGATTTATGCAATGATGACCCGGAGGATGCGGACCAAGATTTCTCCACCCCGTCTGATCCAGCAGACCTTGCCGTTGTTATACGCAGATGGATGAGACTGCTCACTAGCCATTTTTCAGCCATGCGCATTTTGGAGCATCATTGTGCTGGGCAACGGGCGGACGCTTCTAGCACTATTAAAATTGGTGTTATCGTCGGCAAGCCTCATGCACGCCTGGTGAAGTGGGTGGACTTAGAATTGGCGGTTCATAATGCATACAAAGCCTCAACCGACGTGCAAGATCAGCCTTTGGCAGACGATGCTGTCAGCTCCCTCAACACCCTACTAAAGCTCAATGAGCCAATTTCAAGAACTTCCCCAGTTTTGGAGGTCGCTACTAGGAAAGCAATCATAGCATACCAGCAGCTCCGGAAAAGTGAAAGCAAGATCTTCTATTTCCAGGAACACTGTGTAGCTACGATTGCATCCATAGCTGTATATAGTAAGAACTTAGGTTCAGCTGAGCTTAGGAAGATTGCAGAGGTATGAGCCACAACCTGCACCCCCTGGCTTGCCTTTAATGTATAGACATTGGATCAAACACATGTTGCAGCATCAACGCTCTCCTGTCTCTCATGCTGGGAGCTTATGGATGTGTTACGGCATGCTGAAGGCAACAGCCAGGGAGACTTCCACCATTTCTTTGTATGTGGCTACCATTCCACCATTACTCTGCTGGAATTGCCAGTTTGTCTCCCTGATGCGGTATTACAACACATGGTGGATCGTTTTCGGAAACATCTTGTATCCAATCTTCATACCCTGGTATCTAACCACTCCGGTGATGGTTCGTCGACAACTATTTGGCCTCTGCCGTTGGAAAGCGGCCCCGGCCTTCAAGTTGGCACTACTGGCACTGTAAGTAATGGACGGGGTCTATTACCTGGGTCTGCATAACTTCCATGTTCGGAAAGACCATGCCAGGCCCATAGCAATGTCGAGGAAGGGTGAAGATTGGGATAGGGATGTTTAGGGATTCGGAGCCTGATTTGCTGCTAGTGCCATTAAAGTGATTCTGCCGTCAGCATTCCTGAAGATGACTCCACAGAACACGGTGTGCCCGCTTCCCTACAATGTGATGCAGTGTATCCCTCAGCTCAGGCTTGTGCTGCAAATCCACCTTGTTACTCTTCAATATAGTATTCCAGCCCAGTTGTTTCAGCGTTCAGACCTTGTATCCTCAGTTTGCTTTTGTTGTACGATTTGTATTACTTGGCCTGAATTATTACAACACCTCTCCAGCCTCTACCTTATGGTTGTTGGCTAGCACACAGGATTGACTATGAATTTCTACTAGTATTTCGGGAAATACACAACTGAAAACTACTATGATGATGTACATGATTGAACCATACCAGGAAAACACAAACCAGCGGGAAAATGAACATGCATAGACATATCAGAATTAAGCCTCTCAGCTGATGGTTTTAATCAACATGTCCTTCCGAGGAACCCAATTTAAGGCCATGTGTCAAAAAAGCCAACTCATTACTTGCACTGCTGATGGTGCTAAGCGCAGAATCGCTTTCCAACGATGGAGACCGAGCAGACAGCGTCGACTCGGATGTGCTATCATGATCACTGGATATCAGTGCATTGAGTTTGGATACAAGATGCTTCCGAAAACAATCCACCATTTGTTGCAACACCGTATTAGGGAGAAACACAGGCAATTCCAGCGGTGTAACAGTGGAAGGAAGCCGCGTACAAAGAAACGGCTTGAGGTTTCCTCCTTTGCGCCTTCAAGTTGAGCAGTTCTCAGGACAATCATGAGCACCCAGCATATGGGACAGCAAAGCTTTGATATGAGGACAAAGAATTGATCCAAATTCTGAATAATATCGCATCAATGGCAAACCAGAAGGTGAAAGTTGGCGGTTGGTATTACCTCCACAATTGTTCTCAACTCAGCTGAACCTAGGTTCCTACCATGTGCAGCCATGGATGCAATAATAGATTCGCAGTGTTGTCGGAAATAGAACTCCTTGCTTCCACTTTTCTTGAGCCCTTGGAATTTTTTGATTGCGTTCTTAGTAGGCTCCTCCAAAGCGGAAAACATTTGCGTGTTGACCCCCATTAGTATGGTATTTAAGGAGCTGACGGCATCGTCCGCTGCAAACTGATCTTCTAACTTGATCGAGGCTTTGTACGCATTCCGAACCACCAATTCTAAGTCCACCCACTTCACCAGCCGTGAATGAGACTTGCCAGTGATAACGCTGATTTCAATAGCGCTATTACTAGAAGTATCCATCTGTTGCCCAGCACAATGGAACTCCAAAATGCTCTTCGCGGAAAAGTGGCTAGTGAATGACTTCATCCATCCACGCACAATAACAGGGAGGTCATTGACCAGTAGCTCGGGTGCATCGGATAGCGGAATGCCCTGGTCCACGTTCGCCGGATCGTCGCCATCCAATGTGTCCTTTAGTTTACTCTTACCTACATCCACATACAACCCGAGTTTTTGCAAATGCTCATCAAGAAGAGCCCGGTATGATGTCCGGTGACTAGACTTAGGCAGTGACAAGATCTTGCGACCTTTCAGAACCTGCAGATGAAATGAAAATGCCGACGATTGCAAGATGACGTGTAGCACCCTAGCCACAAATCCAACATGAGTCAGGGCCTGCCCGAGCGAAGGCCCCTGCAGCAATGGAAGTCTGATGCCACCAGTAGACTTTGCTAATCTGAAAGCCCTCAGGCTGTTGGCGTAGGCCAAAAGGGTCGCAACAAGGAGATGATGAAACTCCACGATGGTTTCCGTGCTATATAAGACCCCTGAATGGTCCTGATTGCAAGCCTCGAACAACTTTGTCAAGCCGGAGAGCTGGGGAGGGCCTGAGCTCCCTTTCACAGGGTAGAATTTCATGACGGATTCTAGCCCACTCTCAGGTTCAGTCCTTAAAACACGCAGCAGCTCCACTAGCTTTGGATCTGGCAAAGCTCGAAGATCGTTTTTCATTTCTGCTAGGTTGGCATCTCCGATATGCATCCAAAGAACCATAAGTCCTTGCGTCGCCCAATGGTCCATACGGTGATATAATTTCTTCCAGCAGGCCCAAGTAAGGTAGGCCCAAAAAAAGACAGACATTTCATTCCGTTTTAATCTGGGGGCAGCCTTGTAATCGTTCATATATGATTGGACGGTTGCCACATGATTGCTAAAGTGCACCACTCTGGTCAGATTGCGGGTAAGAGACAATGCAGCATTTTCAGTTTGTGTAAAGACTCACTGGGCAACCAAGAATTGATACACGTCTTTCTTTCCTTGACCGTGACAATGATTCCAGAGCTTAGGCCACAATGAGGTCCCATGGTTTAATATCATATACTCTGATGCAGGTAAATCCGCAGTCTGTCTCGGAAAGAGTTTGTCATCAGGATTGGGGATGACCACAACTGAAAGCTCAGCCGTGGCATCACTTGTCTTGACATTAGGTAGATGGTGCTGGCCTTCTTCGCACTCAGTGAGTATTGGGAACCCCTCATCCACATCATCATGATGGTGAGTTGCTGGAAGTCCCACTGGCAGGGGGTTCTCCGAATCCATTCTAGACTTGTTGCAGCATATATATGACCCGGGCCGTGACATACAGGCCAGAATTTCCTGATGCTGAACAAGGATGGTGCATATTGCTTGTAGAACACTGGAGGACTCTAAGTCGAGCCCTGAACAATATCTACCTCCATTGAGAGATGGATCATGTGATGAATAGGATCTCTGTAATTGATCAGTTAACGCAATAGCCTGAGTCAGGTACCGGAATTCTGAACAAAGTTGTTCATTTCCAAGGTCCAAGGAGCTGTTGTTGAAAGTGCTGCTGGCAGGCCTACTAGATAGCTTGTTGCCCAACGAGGGGAAACTTAAAGGCATACCGTGACTGAGCTGCCAGTGCCAGTGATCAAAGTTTGATTGAAATGATTCGCTTGCCAGTGATCACTATCATCCTCGGGAAATCGGCAGGGGCCCGGTATATGATGGTGGTACTTTTTAGGTGGCTGTGTTCATTTGGCTGCAGTGACCGTGGATTTGTGAGGCAAAAAGATCAATAACATATTGATCTGATTGTCAGTTTTCACAACTCCGTTTCATTGTGAGCCATATCATTTATCTTATGTAGAATATTCAATCAAATTTAGTCACAAGGCATTGAAATCTCTACGACAAAGCTTAAGGTTAGGGTTAACCGCGGCCAAATGAACACAGCCACTTAGCCAGTGTCTTTGATTACATAATTGCTGACACAAGTTCACTGGCGCCAAATTCAAGTTCGACATGTCGCAATTGCTACAGTACCCTGCATCATACGTTGGTTACTAACATTTAAACTGCCACCCACGCCCATGCCTATGACAGCAAGCGCTGCCAACAGCCCGTTTCGGATGCACGGCCCCAACGACAACTGTCGTTTGGGCCTGCAGTATGTCTTTCTCTGTTTTCTTTCTTATTTCTATCAATTAACTAACTATTTTTCTTTCTAGGTTCTAATCCTAACGACAGCTGCCAATGCTGTACAGTACAACCCACACCCACCCAAAACAAAAGACAACCAATGGCGAATGACTAAGAATGGCAGATAGCAACAAAGAACAACAATGAACGAAGAACAACGAACAACAATGAACGATGAACGATGGGGGGAGGACAGGACAACTGGATGATGGGGGACAGGGGACAGGGGATACACCGCAGCACCAAACGACACCACTACCCGCCCAGCCTCATGAGCCACTGCTCGTGGGGTGGATTGCAGATGGAATGATGACCACGCCAATGCCAACCCACGTCACCACGCCATACCACCCACCCCCCAGCCTCATGAGTGATTCTTCAGCTAAATGACAACTCTCGTCTTGATATTTTTGTTGTTGTCTACTTGCCCTGTATCTATCATATAATTGAATATGACCATGTTCTACTACAATTCTGGCTGGATTAATTATTGTGACGTTGACATGACCTTTACTAGTACATGACTACATTTTTGAACAATATGACTATGTGTTGACTTTATGCAGTCGGGTCATAGTCTGAAAACATGTCCTTTTAGTCAGGCATAGTCAAATGGCTTGACTTTGCATGACATTGCCTGTACTATCACCTGACTTTCTTTTTTACTGAGGCTCATTAGTGACTTATGTTCATATCTACAACATAAGTTGCACAATCTCATCTTATCTAATTCCCACAATTAAAATTGCTGACTTAGTCACGGTCAAACTTAAAGTCAGTCAGATTTGCGTGACTGACTACCATTCGGACAGGGGGTCAAACTGACTTCAAGTTCAACACTGCACTGTAGATCTTACTCAGGCTAGACTAGAACCTCAGGCTACTGTTCAACATTCAACTTCCATATCAGATCATTCTTATTCCTCTTGGTTCTGTTCTTTGTGTATTCCTTGGTAGTCATGGCGGGCTTGACTGTACGTCACCTGCCAGGCTTGAGTTTGACTTTTCGTCACTCGCTCCCCTGTGGTTCGCCCTAGAGATTTGACTTCAAGTTGGTCATCTTGCCGGACTCAACTGCTCAGCTTCTTTGTCAGCACCATCATTTTAAATTCAGTTAGGGTTCTGCCAGGAGACCCAGTGTAAATTACTCTCAAGGTCATTACGCTCCAAGAACAGGTCCCAACGTGATGGATTTACCATCAGCTTCAAGTTGGTGCCAACATTGTGTCTGTGGACGCACATTCTCTGTACCACAAGCATATAGTTGTCATAAACGCAGCTGCCAGAAGACGAAAAAATGGCTATCTGGTGCTCTCGAAAAAGCCAAAGAAGCTTGGCAGGTCAAGAAATGTAGAAAAGTGGAAGAAAAGGCCAAACCAGCCGAAGGCTCAAGTTCGACCCTAAATGTGGTTGCAGGGATTGCTTCAGACAATGCTTTTGTCGCTGATCCAGAAGTAGAGGTTGAAATACTAGTCTTAGTGCTTACTATGCCGCTAATTATGCCTGCTAGACCAATGGGACTCCCGTGATAAACGACGAGGACCTCAACCAACCACTTGCAGAGCGCAGGAGTCGACGGGAACATCGCCAACTACCTAAACGTTATCGTGATGCACTGCCTGAGCCCCCAGGGGCATTTCCTCCGGTACTCTTGCCGGAATGTGCCCAACCGGGGTCTGTCTCGTCTGCGGTCATTTTACCAGTATCATCCTCGTCTCAGCAACCCTCAGCCATCCTTTCTCAGTTTGGAAGGCCGATGAGAAGTGCATCCAACGCATTTGGGCTTTTCCGACAGTATCATGCAATGCGCCTCCCAGATCATGATCCCGATGAAAATATCACATCTGACGACCTCGTGGATTCACCTCTAGCTAATTGTCCAGTCAACCCTTACTACCCATATCCAAATGAGTGGTCATTTTTGTTAGGAAAATGGTATTGGAATGACGGAGTTAAAAAGTCGCAGTCGAGTTTTCAGAACCTAATCAAGATAGTTGGACATCCAAGCTTTCGACCAGAGGATGTCGCAGGACAGAACTGGCGGCGTATCAATGCGCAGCTAAGTGAAGGTTGGGAGAGTAGCTCAAACGAGGGAGATGGCTGGGAGGACAAAGAGGGTCGCAGCGGTTGGATTAAATCACCAATCAAGATCACTGTTCCCTTCCAGAAAACGATGCTGCATCCAGGGCCGAAGGAATTTGATGCAGGTATCCTTTATCACCGGAAGTTGGTTCCAGTTATTAGGGAGAAAATCACACGACCTTCTAGCCATCCCCACCTCCATTTTGAACCATATGAAATATTCTGGCAAACATCTGAAGATGCCGATCCTGTCAGGGTCCATGGTGAACTCTATACATCAAAGGTGTTCATTGATGCTCACCGCAACCTTCAGGACTCTCCTAGAGAGCCAGGATGCAATCTCCAGAGAGTGGTTGTTGGTCTCATGTTCGCCTCAGATGGTACTCATCTCACGGCTTTCAGCAATGCTAAACTATGGCCCGTCTATCTTTGGATGGGGAACGAGTCCAAAAATAGGAGGTCGAAACCCTCTTGTGAGGCATTTGAACACATTGCTTATTTGGAGACGGTAGGTTCTATTGGTTTTGTCTAATCCTCAATTCATTTATTTGTTGTGATAGCTCCCAGATGACTTCAAAGCCTTCGCAATGGAACATATTGGTGGAAAAGGACCCAATGGTGCCTTCATGGCGCACTGTCATCGAGAAATGTATCACGCTCAGTGGTCGGTTATCCTCGATGACGAATTTCTAGAGGCTTATCAGCATGGAATTGTGATTGAGTGCTGTGATGACATCCAGCGCCGTTCTTACCCTCATATATTTACACATTCTGCCAACTACAAAGAGAAGTAAGTTTGGATATGTTGTACACTGGGCCTGTCATTACCTGATATCTTCCAGGATTCTTATTGGTAGCATTCGGACTCTTGGTCGTTGCCCGTGTCCCCGGTGCCTCATACCGTTGGACCGCGTGGCCAAGATGGGCAGGCATCGAGACATGACACAGCGGCAGACTTTGGCCCGGATAGATGATGTGAAACGGCGTAATCGTGTTGAGACTGCACGCGAGCTCATATATAGGAAGAACTATGGTATTTCTAGCAAGGCAGTAGAGAGGCTCCTGCAGGAAGATTCCCTTGTTCCAACTGCGGTGTGTATGTATATCTTTCCTTGCTGTGGAATCTTTTGATTCATTGGTGCCAGAATGCTTTTTCAAGCAAGCTAGCGCCATTTGGTTTTAATGTGTTCAGCATCCTCGTTGTGGATTTAATGCATGAGATTGAGCTTGGTGTCTGGAAGGCAATCTTCATCCATCTACTACGCATTCTAGACTGCCAGGGTGAAAACCTCAAACATGAATTAGACCGACGGCAAGTATCAGTTGAGATCTCAAGAGGCTTGAAACTGATATTCCCATCAGATTTCGAGAAATACCTCCTTTCGGGATTGATGGCATAAGAAGAATAACATCCAATCGGTCGGAACTGAAGAAAATGACCGCTCACGATTACGAGGATATGTTGCAAGTAGGTGTTGTTATAAAATATTATTGACTTGGGCTAATGTTATCGACATCATTGTAGTGTGCTATACCCGTTTTTGATGGTCTTCTGCCTGAACCCCATAATACATATGTTCTCAAGCTCCTGTTCGAATTGGCCCACTGGCATGGCCTTGCCAAGCTCCGTATGCACACAGATGCAACTCTGGATATTTTATCCCTAGTCACTATGTCTCTTGGCAACACACTTTGTGCATTTGAGGAACAGACATGCACAGCGTTTCAAACTCGGGAATTGGAACGCGAGCGGGAAGCCAGGCAGCGGCATCAGGAGAAAACTTCATCCAACACTGCCGTGGGATCATCAAGACCTAAGGCACCGAGCACTGGTGCGGCAGGATCATCAAGAGCTAAAGCACCGAGCACTAGTGCACGTAAACCAAAGCAACTGAATCTGAAGACCTACAAGTATCACGCGCTGGGTGACTACATCGACACAATTCGGCGGTTTGGCACAACAGACTCATATTCCACTCAGCCAGTAAGTTTTCACTTGACACCTTGTTTGACATTGCTCAATGTTACCTGTGGGCACCAGAGTGAACTTGAACACCGAAAGTCAAAAGCAAGGTTCCTTCGGACTAGTGGCCGATTAATACCGCAGCAACTATCAAGGATTGAACGACAACAGCGCCGTATCAGCATGATTCGCGAGAAATTGCATAGATCAGGCCCTTGCTCTCATGTAGAACCAGAGGATCTTACCAGTGACTCTGGAGTGCAGTATAATGTGGGAAAGTTTCAGAAATCCCCTGTGCACATACCAACTTTTTTGCAAAAGAATGACGGCGATCCTGCGATCAAGGTGGGCAGTTGTTGTTCTACCACCAGTACCTACTGATACCTCCGGTGCAGGATTTTTTCCTGAAGTTGAAAGGGCATTTACTTCCTCGTATCCACAAGGCACTTCTAGAGGAGGTGGAGTCTCTTCTGAGGCCTAACACTAGACCAATTGGTCCTGGATACTCTGGAAATGCCTGCGAGTTCTTGTTTTTCAAGGAAGACTGCATATATCATCACAAGATCATTCAATTTCACTTTACTACTTACGATGTGCGACGTGGGACAGACCTCGTCAACCCAGGAACCTCTCGCTGCAACATTATGCTTCTTGCAGATGATGCGGAAGGTTCTTCAAACTCACATCACTTCCTGTATGTGCAAGTGTTAGGTGTATACCATGCCAATGTGGTATATACTGGCCCTGGGATGCGTGACTACAACACCCGCCGCTTCGAATTTTTGTGGGTTCGATGGTTTGAAATCATTAACCCAGGATCTTCAGGGTGGAGTAGCTTCACATTGGACTCAGTCCGCTTCCCTCCCATGCACGGGAATGATTCTTTTGGCATTGTGGACCCGAAAGATGTCCTGCGTGGGTGTCACATCATACCGGCCTTCGCAAAAGGAAAACGACAAGTGAATGGAGTGGGTATATCCCGTTGTGCTAAGGATGGTAAAGATTACAATTTCTACTATGTCTCTTGGTACATTCTATCATTCGGACGTGATGATGGTCATACTGACATTAATGCCTAGGTTTTCCGCACGGGATTTGCTTATGCGCTACCATTGGGGATTAGGGGTCGGTCACCTCCATGCCCATCAGCCTGTAACCACTTTGGACTATGTTGGTGATGAGCCTGATCAGTTTAAGGTCTGCCAAGATAATCCAGATTTGGAGCTAGAGGGGACGTCGGGCGTTCGAATTGAAGATGGAGACAGTGACATCTCTGATTCCGATGATCCAGAGTGGGGAATTGAAATAGGTGACTTGGAAGAATGGGAAGATGTGGAAACATCCGATTCGGATGATGATAGGCAGCATGAATCACAAGATACGGAAGATGAACATTTTACTGGAATGTAGTAAAGACCATCTCGGAAAGCACCCCAGCACCCACTAGCACCACTATGAGCACCTACAAAAAGGATGACCCAGCACGATGGAACGACTTGACAGTGACAGCAAAGGCCACGCCACCATTATAATTTCATTGAATTTGATTTGCTGGAACCCTGCCCGTTGGGAAGGATAACATAAATACACACACCTCAAATTTATGTATTAGACCTACTTCAATGTTATTCAATGTGACTCGACGTTATTCGATCTGATTCGATGGCATGAACTGTCATCGAATTAAATATTTACAAGTATGTCATTTTGCGAATACCACCGAATTAGATCGAAGAAAATGGAAAGGTACTATTGTATTGATTGATTTTCACTGGGGCCGCTAAGTGGCTGTGTTCGTTTGGCCGCGGTTACCCCTAACCTTAAGCTTGCAGTTTTATGTTCCAAAACATGTACAATTAGAAACCGTGTGAAAATCCCCGAGCACTAGTAAACGAACCGACTTGAGCGAAATCATTCTCAGGCTTATTCCCTCCCAGTCTTCTTTCTGTTTTTTTTTTGTGCACATCATCATTTCCGTCTGCTCCCCCAATCAGATAGCTGTGGCAGGCTTGACTGTGCGTCATCTGCCTTGACTCAGAGTTTGACTTTTGTCACTCGTGGATTTTCTCAACACTCAATTGGGAATCTTACACTTGACCTCAACGTTCAATTCCTCTTGAAATTTTCAGTGGACGTGCTACTAAATTCGTCATGACCGAGTCGGATCATTTTCGTACCGACAGCACCTTTTTCAATGACATACCTTGGAGAACAGACATCCTCTCTGCACATGGCGGGCTTCACCAACTTTATTCAGTACCTGAAGTTTCTGTATGTTGACCCAGTTTCGTCTTATATTCTACCGCTCCTGGTGCTCAATGTTCCACCAAGGCATATTTGGGTCTAGTTTGTAAGCAGGAGAAGGACTTGCACGAAAATAAATATTTTCCAACAATCGAGAAGATGCAACTCCTCCATTAATTCTGTCACACTGGTGTTGTACCTCAGGATGACACCGACATGTTTGTAAAAGAACTTTTGAAGTATCGCCTCCTGGACATAGTCGCGCTTGTCCATGGCATAGCATCGGAAGGAAAGACGAAAGAAAAGGGGACAGTGCGCTTTGTCAACAAATTGGTGTGTCTCTCCATCTCTGCAAGTCCATCGTTATGTTAAATTATGCCTGTCTGTCAGGGCCATGCAGCCATGGGGAACTGGCCCAGAGTTGTCGATGCTGTGACCACACACATGGGATCTGACGGGACACCATCATTATCACCATCACCTACTGTCAGGTCGGAGATTGCGGATGAACAGCTCTCTGCCTGTTTTTGGGCATTCCGTTATACCACGGGGAACCTTCACAGGGCGAAGATTATTCACAATTTTGCTGCCACAGCGTTTCACCTCTGCTACCTACTCCGAGTACGTGTTCATTTTTGCTCTGTGAGCTTTGCTT